>CANYBF013583172.1:0-10122 GCA_948192965.1 Dalechampia spathulata
TGAACATTTGCATACAATAAGAATCTCAATCCATAAACTCTTTATGGATTCTTCTGCACTGTTCCAATATCATAGAATTCAATATATAGTTTAATACTCCAAGTAAAACAAGTTCATTTAAAACATTGTACTATATAATTAATAATGCCTTTATTAATGAAAATGTATAGTACAAATACACATGATGCTCTAGAGCATACACTAACACTACTAACGTGCATCAGGTATCCGTGAAGATGCACTCATGGAATTAGGCTTCCCATAGAAATTTCAAAATTCTTGGAGATTATTTTCCCTAAGGAGTTCAATTTTCACAACCAAAAGCGTCTGAAAAATCCAAAAAATCAATCCAAATGCAGTAGACTGATATTCAAAAATTTAGATATCTTTTCTAAACCATTTTAATTACAATTTCATTGATAAATTAATTTTTTTTATATCTAATATAGATAGGAAATTAATCTAGCAAACGATCAATTTTAGTCAAACCTTTAACTACTGGTCAAGCCATTGACCAAATAGTGTCGTAATCCAGTAGTGGATCCCAAATGCAATCTGTAGAGATATTAGACACTTGTTTGATGGTAGGAGCATCAGATCTGATAGTTGTTCACCTCAGAACTAGGAGTTGTTCACCTAGATCTAGCAGTTGACCACCCAGGTTTCACAATTAACCATTTGATCTAGCATCAATCATGAGATCAAGTATTTGATTCTTAAACCCTAGTAGTAGGAATTTAAACTTAAATTTGAGGTGATTTTTGAGCCTCACAGTAAAGCCATTAGTCCAACAGTGACCTGATCAGTATTGATCATCTCGCTCGAGCACCAGGCTCCCAGTGGCATAATTAGGTTGCAAGCCTTAGCATGAGCACTCTTCGGTTAGGATTGATCATTTAGCTCGAGCATCGGGCTCCCAATGATGAAATTGGGTTACAAGCCTTAGCATGAGTACTTTGATTAGCATTGATCATCTAGCCCGAGCATTGGACTCCTAATTGTAGTATTGGGTATCTTTTCTCCCCAATGGAGTTACAAGCCTTAGCATAAGCATCATCTAATTAAGCATCGATCATCTTGCTCAAGCATCATGATCCTAGAAAAATTTTCCTCAATAGAGTTGTATATTTTAGCTTGAGCATCGAGCTTCCAATGCTAGAATTAGGTCATCAGTCTCGATATCTTTAGTGGATCATATTCCCTTCCCTAATGAAGTTGCAAGCCTTGGCATGAGTACCTTGATGAAGTTTTCCTAAGTGGACAACTTTTACATCTCTAATGGAGCTTAATTTCCCTATAGAGCATTCTACAAGCTTCAGTATGAGCATCAAGCCTTGATACAAGCATTGGTCAAGTACTTACCCTACTTTTGGTGAATTCATGTTATGCTTAGGTCTCATTTTGATGACTTTTTCCTGTGTTGCCTCAAAATGGTCATAATTAGGGGGTAAACTGTTGACCTTGACTTTTCACCCATGCTGTAGTTTTAGGTTTTCATCGATTTGGCTTGGTATAGGTCATCGATGTCAACCTCAATTTGTATACATGCCTTTGAGCTTCCCCTAAGTGTTCTTGACATACAGAGCACATTATATTTTGCTTATGGAAGGCAAAGTGTATAACATGCATTTTCAAATGTATGGAGCACACAATGCTACATGCTGTGCATATCATGAAAATATACGTATAGTGGGCGGCCTTTTCTCGAGCAAATCTAATATGTTCCATATGACACCATGGCTTATGGCCTTAAATGATGCTTGTTTAACCTATGGTGCATATCCCAATGTGCCTACATTGGGCATCATACATAGGTCAAAATTGCATCATGTTAGGTAACTGTTGCTACATGTTGTACATGTAGCCTTTTTTCTGGGCTATATGTTACGTATATAGCACTATGTGCTATAAATATAGCACTATGTACTGCATACATAGCTCAAATATTTTCAGAATCCTACATTGCTAATATGATTATCTTAATCCTATCACCCATACCTATAAATATAAGCCTTGTATTTATGGAAAAGGGTCCAAAAATTTATGAAACTTGCCTAAACTCTATAAAATTTAATACTCACTTAATTAAACACTTAATCAAGTAATTAACTTAGGATTAGAGACTAATTAACCCTACTTAAAGTCCTAATCATGTTTGGAATATAGATTATGGAAGCATAATCTATTTTTGTAAGTTGAATGGCAATTCTCTTCTCCTTTTTCATTTGATTACATGATGGATTTATGATTTTTGGGTTTATTCTTGATAGTTGGCTTCAATCATGCATGTTTTGATGACTACCAATGCTTATTCATAGTTTAAATGATCTATGGTTGTTATAAATATGATGAGATATAGTTTTTCATTCATGTTTTTACTTAAAACATGTTTTCCTTTCAATCTTCCTCGTTATATGCTACACACATCACATGATATATGCCACACATAACTTATATGTGGCACATATCATGTTATGTATAGCAAACGTAACTTATAAATGGTTCATATAATGTTTTGTGCGATGCACATAGCCATCTATTTTGCCATAAAATGCTATTTTCTAATCATTTTTCACTTATTTTTGCTTCATCATTGATGTTCTTAGTCGCATTAAGGGCTTCATAATAATCCTAATGATATGAGTTCATTAGGTGTAACTTAACATGCATAATGAATCAACAAGTTTTAAATTTATAATCCTTAGATTGTAATTATGCCACTGTAAGAATATGGGTCGTAACTGTAGTATAAGGGTATCATTTACTGGGACCAATGGTAGTCAAGTACTACACATCAATTTCATTAATTATTTAGGTGATTCATCAATCTAATATAAGATAAAGTTTATTAAATGAACTAAAGTATAAACCAATTAACGTAGTATACATAATTTACAAATAAACATAGGGATGGATGAATACAAAAATAATAAGACCTTTTATTAGCAATTCAAGTGTCAACTTTAAAGCAGTGTATTAACGTAAAATCTTTTCTTTCAAAAGAGGATTTACCTACTAAATATAAACTAATAGACTACTTTTGTGATTATTAAATTATATTTAATGGTTAAGTCTTATTTCTACACTTTATGCCTCCAAATTAACTAACTTCTATGTCTAGGTAGTTATCATTAGGTGTTCTTAAGTTCATTTAGTTAAGTTAATCCTTCTTTTAAAGCAATTAACATAACTGGTTAATATTTGCATGTCAAAAGGGCCCATTCTAACAATTGAATATAATGGCATGAAATACAACTTAAGAACATAAAGAACATCAATTTTCTAATAGAAAAGGAAATACAATTGTTTACATAATCATCCAAACCCCATGTTAACAACTATTGCTAAATCATAACTAGGAATTTAATAAAGTAAAGAAACACAATAAAAGGAAATACAACCATATTAAATATTTGAAACTAGAGCAGAAATAAATGGAGAATAAGAAGAAACTTGGATCAATATTGTTGCTGCTGCTCTCAATCTTCTACTCTTGTTCTCTTGCCCAATGCAATTGTCTTTTGAATGTCTTGATGAAGATCTATAAAAGGAAATCAGAATCAAAAGAAAAGATTAGTAAAAACATAGTCAAGGTATCTAGGTTTTCTCAATCTCCTCCAAACCTTAATTCTATCCTAACCTAATTTTTTAATCTTCTATGAGTGAATGATTAATCCCTTTTAATCTACCCCCACATTCTAATTCATTTCAAAAACTACCTAATTGATCCTCACCCTCTATCCTATGATCCTACCTAATTAACTAAAATATGCCATACAAGTTATGTGGCATTCAAAACAAATGAAAGGAGTAAGAACTAAAGAGGGCTAATTCCTACATGAGTCAAGTAAAACCTTATATAACTCGTGTAAGGCTCAATCATGCATGGAACTAAGTGGTTTTAAGGTTAGTTTGTACATGACTAATGTGGCATGTTACACGAGTCATGCAGGACTCACTTTTAACATGAAAATGGAGTTTTTCAAATGTAGAATGTGATCAACATGACTATAAATATTAAAAATATGACTCAAAGACCTAAAACTAAAGTTTTGATGCATGAAGTGAACCTATATCCATAAAAAACATGTAAATGAAGCTAAGTAAGACACAATCATACATTGAAGTAGAATGCTATTTGTATGAGTTTAGTATCAAAATGAAACTAAGATATAAATTATGCAAAATATGATAAGAGTGTATGAAAATATATGAAATTATGCTAAGTATGTAAGATATAAGTATGATGCATGAAATGTTATGAACTGTATCAAATACTATATAATATACTAAGGTATGAACATAAAATGCATGAAAACAAGATTAGAAGAATCATTTAAGAATAGAAAAAAGTAGTGTTAATGCCAATTATTAATTTTCACCATCTGACTCGTGTTTATTCACTTTTTCATGATTATTGCCATTACCTTTATTAGACTTCAACTCTTGATTTATGTTGTCATATGGTATAGAATTAGTATATCTAGTCCTAAATTTCATTTGCTACTAATAATTTTTCTTATCTCTTTGTATTTTCACTCGTGTATTTTTTAGCTCATGCTGCCCAAGGTTGACTTTTTCTTGAGTGGATGAGACATTGCTTAATGTCTTGAATTTTGTATCAACGAAGATTCTTTGTAATAGAATAGCCTTATTCCCCCATTTTTGTATGATTTAGCTCTAAATCCCTCGTGTATCCCCTATCTTCTTTGATCCCTTTCACTAGCCTCTATTTTATTTCATGCATGTTTTGCTCATTACTTTTATATTTGCCATGATGTATGTTTTATCATTGCTATATGATGTACGGTATGTCATGTCATGTCATGCCTATGCCATGTCGTCTCACATGTCATGTTTATGCCATGTCATCTCATATGACATACCTATGTCATGTCATCTCACATGTCATGCTTATGCCATGTCATCTCACATGTCATGCCTATGCCATCTCATTTCATATATCATGTATATGCCATGTTTCATGCCATGATTACCATATCATGATATCGTGCTATATCTGCCATGATTGCTGCTATATTAAACCTTGTGTGTGTTTATTTCATGCTTATGAATTCTCACCTACCTAGGATATTAACTTAATTAAAGTGGTAAAAGAAAACTTGAAACTCTAAATGAATAGATCTTCACCACTCAAACCCATCTCTGAAGGGTTTAACTTAGCACTCATGCTAATGGGTTGGTTGCACCAAATCTAGAAACATTCTATGGTGACTCAATCTTGTGACTCTTTTGAGTCTATCTTATATATTGAGGTAGCCCCTTAAGAAGACTGTGTTTTTGCTCCAAGCAGGACCCTAGTCCATATATTGCAAGCCTCGCTTTGGGTAGTAGCAAAAGCCTTGCCCATAATATGACTACTTTAGCTTATAAGGATGAGCATCATATGATTATTGATGATCTTAAGTATTGGCTCTTCTACTTAGAAGAGTGGATTATTGATTGGTAGTTGGAGCTAGAGGGATATGTGGAGTTTTTTGCACCATCATACGAGATGTTCTGATCATCTTATGCTAATTTTAATCCAGAGGTTATGGCTACCAAGGTTGACATACCTGTTAGTGTATGCTCTAGAGCATCATGTTTTATTTTATTGAACAATTTACCAATAAAAGGAATTATTCATTATTCAGTGTACTTAAAAGGTTGTTAACTAAATAATGAATTCCAAGATATTGGAACAGTACTAAGGAATTAATAAAGAGTTTATGAAATGAGATTCTTTTTGTATGGAAATGTTCAATATCTAAAGTATCCCTGATCAATGTATTAATAAGAATGGATATTATTAATATGGTTAAGATCAACACATGTTATACTTCCTTATCGGATGATTCTCATTCATCATGACAAGAGTTGTCTAAAGTGAACATGTGGATGAGTAATTTGGGACTGACTCATTGAAGGCCTTTCCAGTGAATTTCATATGGATGATTAATCAATGTATGTGAAATATATCTCACTAATATTAGTAGTGCAAGTATCCTTAAGACTTGAGATAACAAGGTTATTTTAATTATGGATCATTATATTTTGACTCATATGTTTATTCCTCCGTAGGAGGAATTCATAGCTTGCAGGTTGGATGTGGTGTAAATTAGTTGAAGGTATTTATTTATCAATAAAGCATTCACCACCCTATATTAAAATGTTGGGGTTTATCTCATTGATTCATGTAATATTCTTTATTCAGGAATCTCTGGCCAGAGTAGACTGCTTATTGATGAATGAGTTTTATAAAGGCATTTAATGAATAAAGATTATGGTACATGAAACATCAAATTTAGGGCAAGATCTAATACACTTGATCGTATATTGAGTTGACATTAACCCATACTCAAACCTAGATGAGATAGTGGACAGTAAAAAGAGTTTATTGCATGGAATCTCATATGGAAGGGTTGTAGTCAAACTAATGACCTCTTAACATTTGGGTAGCCATGATGTGTGACTAGAAACAGCTCTTGATTTACATATGATGTTTGTTACACCCTCATTTTTAGCACATACGAAAATAATAATTCAAGTGATGAAAATTTCCCCTATATGACCAAAAATTAGGCGATGATGTGGAATTATGGAAAATTATGCATTTCAAGGTGATAGTTCATAAATATTTTGATGATGATAAGAAATATTTATTGGGATTAAGAATGATAATAATTTGATAGCAAATTAAGCCAAATACACATAATAAATTTAAGTGTATTTTATTAAGTTGATCAATTAAATATACATGTGTACATGTATATTTATGAAAGTGATGATTTTGGTTTTGTACATGTGTTAGAGTAATTTTAGATTGTTATGGAAATTATGGTGGAATGATGATAAATGATATTAACTTTTAAATGATGATAACATGATGAAAGGATATTTTAGAGAAATTATTGACATGAGTTATTGCTATAAGTAATAGTGATATACTGAAGAAAATGAAATATGTTATAGATGAGATGATAATTATAATGATTATATAATATCAACATTTTATAGAAACATTTAAATAAAATGGTATAGTGGATATGAGTTTATGATAATTACTATGGTATACATAACTTAAGATTTTATTTGCTTATAGAATTAAATGAAAAAGGTAATATTATAAGAGAACGAATGATATGTATCATGGAAATAAATTTAATAAGGTATTGATAAAATGGAAAAATGATCTAAGTATTATTAGAGAATAAATAAAGGTTGATAAATCTAAAATATTCAGAAAAGGTAGTTTATATGATTATATGGTAAAGTTACAATTATGATGTCTTGGAATATGAGATTTGTTATTATTTATGACATGTAAGATTATATTTTCTATGTTATACTTGAAGCGCCACTGAGTGAAATACTTAGCGTTCATCATTTAATGAATATAGGTTAACTGATGGTTAGAATTCATGGATCCTAAAGCATCAGTTCAGTAGGACTCACTCTAACGGCAAAGACTTGGACCAGTTTAAAGTTCTAAATAATTTTATCAAATAACTAAAGTGATGTTTAAGGTAGTAAATACAATATGTAATGTGAGGTTATTATTTCTACAATTTAAATCATAATAAGTATTTTACATATAAAAAAAATTTCACATCCTTTATAGGGTGATCAGTGGTTTCCATTTGATGGTGATCATTAATTATTCTACAAGAGCATGTCGCACCGTAGAAGGTGTGACAATGTTATTAAATGAAGTTTAATAATAGGTTCATATGTTGTAACATATCAAGAACCCAAAAGGCCGTACACTAAACCCTAAAGGAATGATAATCATGAATGGATGTTGATGAAATAACATTTTATGTTTATGTGTTAACCTAGATTTTTAATGTTCATTTGATATAGTATAAAAAGAGCTTCAATTTGATACTAAGATCACTTAAATCTGATAAGTAGAACTTAAGATACAAGTGATTTAAGTTGCCATGTTCAATATGCATGGTACATATGGAATTGGACGGAATTAAATAACTTAATGATCAATATGTGATTGTCACATAACTTATGCATGTACAATGAATTAAAAGGAAGTGCACATGATTGTCATGTGCTTTGACCTCACTTATTAAACCTAAACCTAATTAGGGTTTAATGATGATGTTTTGGTGGAAACAAAAAGAATAACATAGAAGTAAATTTTGGCTGCCTCTTTCCTTCAATTCCTCCAAGCCATTCGAAGCTCAAGAATAAGAAGATCAATTCAGTTTTTGATAGAAGATCAAAGAAGAAAAATAAAATTAATCTATTATACTTCATCTATTCCTTTTGTTTTATTTTATTATTCTTTAAACAAAACAAGTAAAATTGATTACTAATCATTCTCATTGCTTGTATGGATAGTTTAGAGATCCTCTAAGTTGGGGATTGAAAAGTTTGCTATAACTTTTCGGACAGATAAGCAAGAAGGAGATATGCATAAAAGTAAGTTTCTGATCTCATCTTTAGTGATCTTCTCTTTTATTGATGTATTTTATGTATGGTATTGCTAGATCTGATGAAATCATGTGTTTTAAAAAGTTTTAAATTATATCTTCGATTGCTAAACATGTTTTCATAAACCAATAATCCTCAAACACGAGTGCTTATCAAAGTTACCAATTGATTATTAGACCTTTATATAACTGTGCTTAATAAGTCTTATAGAGTTTCTACTTACAGAGGATAAAGGGTTGTGACTAGTGGTAGATCCAATCATTTTGCTACCAGGAGAGGTTCCATGGCTTTAGCAACACTAAGAGTTCTCTAGGAGGTAGTGCCTTGAAGAGGGCATGTAGTACTGCTTCTAGCATGATACCTTTAGAGCTTAATATTATCATACCTATTATTCCACTTGGTTATGAGTATCCACTGGGTTTTATTAAGGGACAAATATTGTGGTAAGATAACCCTTCATGTAGACCTTTGACAAGTATGGTCGTCCATGTAAAGTGGCTTTCCTAATGCCTATGAGAGATGAGATAGCTTTCATATTGCTTGACACCATTCATGTATGTAGCCTTTATGCATTAGAATGTATCTGATTTTATTCATTTGATTGGCATTGACTTGTGTAGGTGTCTTATAATGCCATGGCTGATGTAATTTAGTTGCTAATAGAACTACATCAATACCATAATATGTAGATTTTGGAGTTATAAGTAATTACTTATTATGGATATATTCGTGATGCTTATGCATGCATGCATATCTTAAATGCCTATATTATCATGCAATGTAATCTCATCATCATGTTGAAAGTGTCATGCCTTCTGCGATGTAACATGCTCCCATAGCATGATTACCAACTCTCTACTATAGATAATTGATAATCACCCTACAAGGGATTTAATAACTTAAAATGTAATATTTTTTTTACATGCAAAACAATCTACCATCTATAAACTTTCCATTACATTATTTATTGATATTATATTATCAGACAAACATTTATTATATCCACACCTTTTTAACATTATTATCCTACACCTATTATTTTATTTATTTATAAATAACCCTGATTGTATTATTATGTTGACTTCGTAAAAACATAAACACAGTAATTTATATGTTATAACTGTTTTACAACCAATAGTACCCCAAAGAGTAAATTGCATGAAAATCGAGGAATAGGAGACTACTTCAAGGTTCGAGTCCGCTATTAGAATCGCTACCTAAGAGACCTGTTACTGACACCACTAAATCCCGTGCTCTTTTATATCGCTAATGCCTGCATTCATCAATTCATAAATACTGAGTATAAAACTCAGTGGTGCTAGTAAAATAATAATCATAAATAATATAACATCAAAAAAGCAACAATTTAATATCATCAAAAAAGTTCAGCATTAATACTATTTAGCATTGTAACATATCACTAGTCAAAAGATATTATCACTTGTATTCATTTTTTTACTATTGACCTGTGATAATTATTATATAACCATTATCTGTTCACAACCATTCATTGCATAATAATGATTATAACATTGTCACACCCTCATTTTGGACCGGTTTGATCCAGATCGATTTAGGAATGCTTCTGAGTCAGTTTGGGTTAACTTCTGGTCAATCCAAGTTGATTTAGGGCTTTCTAGGCCATTCTGGGCCAACTTCGGCCATCCTAGG
>CANYBF013585003.1:0-12244 GCA_948192965.1 Dalechampia spathulata
TCACCCGCCAGAGCGACCGCTAGCTCTCCCGGCAGCAGGTGGGTACCCCAGAACATGCTCAATGGGGGATCAGCGGGGATCAGACGGGCCGCCATGCCTAGCTCAGACCCGCGTACCCGCTCTCCTAGGTACCACTCCCTCAACTCGAGAGACTCCATCAGAATTCGCAACTTGTCTTTCTGACGAGCCGCGAGAACCATCTCTGGCATCACATCCTCCTCCCACAGCCATGAGAGATGCACCAGTATTGAACAGGATTAAGAAATGAGCTACTGTTATATACCAGTATTGAACAGGTCCATCGCATTGTAAAACACCATATAAAATATAACAATATAGAATTCAGGATTAAGAAATGCTTTTGCAATTGCACAATAAATGGAAAAATTGGCATCAGAAATCACAACTTGGTTAAATGAGTCCTTTTACTGCCACAAGTTTGACAAGTGTTCCAATCGAATCCAGAACTGGTTCTTTCATCCTCTACGATCATCTCCCTCAGCAATCCTTGGAGATTCCAAATTGTTTCCCTCCTAAAGATGAAACTAAAACATTTAACTAGCAATCTCAAGCCCAACATGCAATTCTAACCATCAAACTCATATTTAACTAGATTTGTAATTATTAAGATAAGATATTTGGAGTAGCCAGCTGTAACAAATACAAAAAGAAGCTTAATTTTCAAACATCATACTTTAGTTTTGCTTCTGCTTTGGCTTATTGCTAAGACACAACCTAAATCTAAGTTGCTCAAATGTAAAGAAAAGCTGTAAATTACCTCTGTGCTAACGTTCTCCATCATCAAAACCATTTCTTGCAAGAAGTTGTAGAATCCCTATTTCAAAAATTTCATTATCAAGAAGCATAAAGACACATCAATAGGAAGCAAAGAGGGTGATAAGGATCTACCCAAAAAATAGATAAGGTAAATTAGGAATAATTTTATAAGTAAATTAGTCATTTTAAAAAAAATTATAATCTTATTTTATTTATTTATTTTACAATTCAATTCCTTCCTATTTTCTTTCCTTCCTTCCAAACTGAAGAAGGAAAATAAAGAAGGAAAGAAAATATCTATTTTCCTCTTTAATTTTCTTTCCTTCCATTTATTTCTTTCCAAACAAAGGCCAAATGTCAGATATTGGATACCATCTACTATAAGCAAGTCATCAAATGACTTTAGATCCTTGAAATTATTTAAAAGTATCCTTAAATAATACCTTTCTCCTTCCATCAAGTTGGTTGCATTTACACATCTGATGACATTTCTAGTTTTTCTTTTTATCCACTCTCGATTTTTTACATTCCAAACATAATGCTTTGGAAATTTCTTGTACAATAGTATGCTTGCTTCTTCACTTTTCAAACATGTAATGAAGTATTCGATCAACATCATTTTTCATGTGATCCTATTGAAGTATGTTTTGCAAGTTCTAGTTATGCCAAAATTGCACTGTGTGCTTGTTCGGTAGATGGAGTTATAAGTTCATAATAGCAGGATAAATATCATTCATTTCAAACTCATATATCATCTACATAGCTTCTTATGGTGATATCTATCTTGCATCTTGATAATGTTATTTCTCATCTATCTGATTCTCTCCATCTCCAACCTAGACTGTTATTTTATCATGCCCTTTATAGATATACTTGTATAAGTCTTTCACTGCTATCAATCTAAAGCAAACCTATTATAATTTAATATATAGGATTAGTGAATTATTTTTTTACTTTTTAAACTTCATTTATATAAAATTTTTTACCATATTATAATACATTATTGCATTAAAAAAATTCATTACCTCTACATTGATATGACAATCATATCTTGTAAGCAAATATGAATTGTATAGCACAACCCATTTATTATCAAATATCTTGTTTCCCTTTTTCACCTACAATATGATAAGAATGCCATTATTTTCATTTTATTAAAATATGTAATATAATTTTAACAACACAAATAATTTTTGGTCTTGAAAATAGAGGGCATCTATTATGTCCTAACATTGTCTTACTATTATATGATCTTGGATATTTGAATTTGCATCTTCCTTCAATCATGCAAGGACAATTAGGATTTTCTTGTCCACATGAACCATGTAGCATATGTTTTGTTACACATGTATAGTACTGGATACTTAATCTCATCTGGAATCTCTGTCATAACATATTTATCAAAATAATCTAGGTTAGTTACTTTGCTTTTAGACTTCAATATAACCAAGATGTATGCATGTAGGAGACCTCTCTTCTGAAATTCGATTACAAGCACATGTGCTGCTACCTCACAAAATACCTTCTTTTTGTATAATTGATCTTTGAGATCCTGTAACTTTGCTTTGAAAACTCTAATAATCAAATGTGGAATTTTTGATGGTTTTATTCTTAATCGCATATTCTCTACTATCTCTTCCCATTTAAGATTGCATATCATTGTAATAAAGAGATCAGGCTTTCCAAATGCTTGCACCAAAGCTATTACATCTAGGTATCTTCTTCGCATGTCTTTAGGTCCTCCAATATGATTAGCTAGAAATATTGTTCCTTTCCCCACTTATTTCCCTTTTATCTCCCCTACTTTGACACTGTCTACTATACCTTGGTATAGCTCAGCACGTATTACTGATTATTGTGTCCTATAAAAGTCAAGTCTTATTATCTCTAATTTGATATACATATTCATTACAAATTATTGTAATAGTCTCCCAGAAAGCAATATTAGAGATGGTTCATCCTCTCTTATTTGGAAATGGTAGCAATAGTATTCACGATAAGATACATTTCATAAATTTCATGCCTTTACACCTATGTTTAATCATTCATATTAATTACATATATTTTTTCATGTAAGGAATATTTTGAATTTTTGGTGAATTAGATTATGTATTTAATTTTAAGCAATAATATACTGACCTTGTCCCTCTCTTGCAATGATATTCTTTATTGTTATCTCTACTATCATTTGTAGACTTTGATCCTCATTTGTAGTGTTTTGTTGATTCTCATTTGGATCTTGTATCTTTTTGATACCTTGGTGCCATCTACTCTCTCCTCTTAGAAATAAAATTGGATATTGTAATGGATCATAACATTCATAGAAGTGTTTAACTCTATATCATTATCCTAAATGAGCCTGTACAATTATTTTTTTTATCTAATGTTCCATTTGGGTTATTGCCTTTAACTCGTATACATGCCATGTCTTCTTATGTTAGAGCTTCATATTGATTATTCATTCTTGTATTCCTTTTTTTGATCTAAATGTTAATGTTATCATATGACTCATAAGTATTAAGTCTTCTAAATACCTTAATATAAGGATTTTCTTCTAGAATCTTTATTAGGCCCCTTATATTTTCTTCACATAAAGTCACATTCTTCATTTTCTTCATTCTATTTTGCACCTCATTGATGGAGTCATAGAACTACAATTAAAAATATCATGGAATCCCATCTGTTGGTACTAATTATGGTAAGTCATGGTATATTTATCCTTGTACTTTAAATGTGTAAACTCTATTTCTATTTGATGCTAGTTCCTTATCCAAATTGACACCTAATAATATGAATGCAAATACGTTATTATATAACCTGCTATTTGCTTGGAATTCCTTTGCTTCTTTTGAGTCAAAAGTGAATAATTACAATAATTCTTCTGGTACATAGGCTTTAGATAGTTTGACCTTTCCATTTTGACAATAAAATGTTGGTAGTTCATGCTCAAATCTTTTTGTCATATAGTAGTTGTAATTTGAAACTTGTTTCAGCTTATATAAGGTAAAGCATACAGGCTTATGTATTTTGTTTCCTACAAGTTAAGTTCGTAAACATTAAAAATCATTATTATAATAATATTGATATTACTGTTTTAGAAAATTTTCTATTCAACTTCTATTCCTTGTACTTCCAATTAAGCTTTGCATGATTATTGTATTTTTTACCGCTTTTTATTTGGATTTTCATTGTTTAATGTTTCATTCACATGTAAACTTGTAATATTTCTTTTTTGTTTTCATTCTGCTCTTTTCATATTATCTCTCATTTTCTGCTCATGAATCATAGCTTTGTACTTCTTTTTAACCTAAAAAAATATTATAAATTTGATATTTTATAGGTAAAAAAATGAGATGAAATTTGATAACATCATTTTATCTTACCATTCTTTTATCTTTGTAACTTTAGACTATTTAAACTATGTATTTGGATTATTATTATGGTTGGGTTCATTTTTACCTCATATCACGATAAAATTAGAATTATTAATTTATAATTGAGTAATCTTAGTTTTTGTATTTAATATATTAATAGTTATATAAAAAATCAAAAATTAAAAATACAATGTGTTAATTCTAATGGACTTTATACAACAAATTGTAATTAATAAATATAATTACAATCATAAATTAAAAAGATATGAATGATATTAATAAAATATTATGACAAAAATATAATTGAAATAATATTTTTTAGGTAATGAAATTATACTTTGAACTAATAAAGATATTTAAATTATTAAAAAATTAGTTTTTGAATTTATTATAATTTTTTAAAAATGAACAATATTTTTATTAGGATACTAATTTACTAATTTAAAAAATATGATTCTATCATATGATTCTATCTAGCAACATCAATAAACTAATATAAGGTTAAGTCAATAACATTTATAAAATAATATATTAAATATTATATTATCCATAACACAATATAAAATCTATAATATATTCATTATATATTAATTGATATATTTTGATTAATAGCTAATACAATAATTATAAATTAATAGTTTTATTATATGCACTAATTTAGATTTTCAATTTTTAATTTTATTATTAAAATAAACAAATTAGAAATGTAAATTAGGTTCATAAATTGAAAACATAAATTAAAATTATTAATGTGTAATTGTTGTATTATTTATATTTTATATTTTATATTATATGTATTATTTTATCTAATTTTTAATTAAATAATTTTATTCAAAGATAAATATTACTAATTTTTTTATTTGTTAGGAGATAATTATTTTATATTTTATATTATATTCTCTAATTGTATACCACTAAATTATATATAAAGATAAAAACTACTAATTTTATTTATGTTTATTAGCTATTAAATTTTATTAAAAGATAATTACTTGAAATCCCTGCAGAATTGGCAACATGCACTTTATAGTGGCTCAGCATAACTCTTTGCCTACGTCCACTTATCATAAGTCCTCAACCCAAGGTTCCGCTACATAATATCAATCAATACAATAAAGGATTCTTCAATTGAATTCTAACCCCAGTGTTTTCAGGGTCACACTCAAACCTTTACAATGATATCAATCTCACAAACTCTCAAATACAAGATAATGCCCCAAACATTAATCTCACACCAACCCACAATTACAAAACCTAACACTTAGGTTGTAGGAATACAATACAAGAGATTTTACAATACTAGAATTGCAATACAACTAGTACACTTACTTGTAAATGACGTTTGTAGCTTAAAGGAAACTTTGTACAAGAAAACTAGCTGTTAGAAAATGAATAGACAATATGTGTTCTAAAAATAGAACCATTACAAAGTGTTTAAATTGAATCTGGAAAGTCGCGTACAATCGTACAGTTTTTGTATGTCCGTACCAATTCAAAAACACAACTTCAAACAGAAGGAAAAAGCTTGGTATGGTTGTATAAGGCCTAAAATGTTGAAAATTTTTGAAGAGATTTGAGGAAATTTTTCAAACTTTATAGAGTCCATCAATCAATCTTACTTCAAAAAAGATCCATCTATCATTCCTAGCTCATGTTTGATAAATTTTAAGCGTTCTTCACTTAGGGGTTTCGTAAAAATGTCTGCTAACTGTTGAGTTGTATCAACAAATTCTAATACAACCTTCCCTTTTTGCACATTTTCACATAAGAAAATGATGCCTAATATCAATGTGCTTAGTTCTATAATGCCGAATGGGATTCCTAGACAAGTTTATAGAACTAGTGTTATCACATTTAATGAAAGTGCATGAAACACAAACATTGTAATTCCTCAATTATTGTTGAATCCATAATACTTGAGCACAATAACAATTTATAGATATATACTCAGATTCAACAGTAGACAGAGACACACAATTCTATTTCTTGCTAAACCAAGAAACCAAATAATTTCCTAAGAAATAACAAATACCAGACGTATTTTTCCTATCTAACATATTTCCAACAAAGTCAGCATTAGAATAAGCGGTCAAATCAAAAGAATCATTCTTAGCATACCACAAGCCATAATGCATAGTGCCAATCAAGTATTTGAAAATTCTTTTCACAGCACTCAAATGAGATTCCCTAGGAGATGATTGAAATCTAACACATATATACACAACAAACATTATATCATGCCTAGAAGTAGTTAGGTAAAGCAAGCTACCTATCATACCTCTATACTTCTTTTGATCAACCTATTTGCCATTTTTATCCAAGGAAAGCTTTGTGGTAGTGCTCATAGGAGTTTTGTTAGCTTTTGCATCTTCTAGTCTAAATTTCTTGAGCATTTCCTATGTATACTTGACTTGGTTGATGAAGATCCCATCTTCACATTGCTTTACTTAAAGTCCTAAGAAATACTTCATTTCTCTCATCATGTTCATCTCGAATTCTCCCTGCATACACTCAAAGAACTCCTTGCATAATTTTTTATTAGTAGCACCAAATATGATATGATCCACATAGATCTAAACAAGAAAAATATCATGTTTGTAATGCTTAATGAAAAGTGTTGTATCTGCTTTGCCTTTTTTAAAACCATGATCAATAAGAAAAGAACTCAACCTATCATACTAAGCTCTAAGGGCTTATTTAAGGCCATAAAAAGCTTTAGTAAGTTTAAAAACATAGTTTGGAAAGTCAAAGTCTTCAAAACCAAGGGATTGTGCAACATAGACTTCTTCATCAATAAAACCATTTAAAAAACCACTTTTCACATCCTTTTGAAATAATTTGAAATTCATATGAGATACATATGCTAATAACATTCTAATGGCTTCTAATCTAGCTACAGGTGCAAAAGTCTCATTAAAATCTATACCCTCTTCTTGATAATAACGTTGTGCAACTAACCTAGCCTTATTTTTAGTAATGACACCATCTTTATCAAGCTTATTTCTAAACACCCATCTAGTTCCTATAACATATGCATTTTTAGGCTTAGGTACTAAATTCCATACCCTATTTCTTTCAAACTGATTTAACTCATCTTGTATAGCTAATACCCAACTGTCATCATTTAAGGCTTCATTCACATTCTTAGGTTCAATTTAAGAAATGAATGTAAGATTGTTATGAATGTCTTTGAATTTAGAGCGAGTAGTTACCCCTTTTGATGTTTCACCTATTATTTGCTCCTTGGAGTGCCCTTTCAAAAATTGCCACTCCTTTGGTAGATCATGCTTGATGTGAGTTACTGCTAGGTAAGGAGGAAGATCACTCACTTCTTCCTTGTCAACATCTTTTGGTGTAACCTCTTGTTGTTGCTCTTATTCTACTCTTTATTCCAATAAGATTCCTACATCATCATTAATAATGTCCTTTCTTGGACCAAGGGAGTTAGTTTCATCAAAGACAATATACACTGATTCCTCAACTACCAATGAACATTTATTAAACACCCTATATGATTTGCTAGATGTAGCATATCCTAAAAATAAGCCTTCATTAGTTTTGGAATCAAATTTTCCAAGGTTATTCTTGGTGTTCAAAATGTAGCACTTGTAACTAAATACTCTAAAGTATGAAATCCTTGGTTTTCTACCATTCTATAGCTCATAAGGAGTTTTGTTTAAAATCAGTCTTAAATGAACTTGATTTATGACATAACAAGTGGTATTGACTGCTTCGGCCTAAAAGTACAAAGGTAATTAATATTAATACTCATTAAGCATAGTACATGTCATGTCATAAAGATTTTGATTTTTCCTTTCAACTACCCCATTTTGTTGAGGATTTCTAAGAGATGAAAAATTATGATGAATACCATGCAAATCGTAAAATGATTTAAAACATTCATTTTAAAATTTTTTTCCATGATCATTCCTTTAGAAGAAATATAATATCCTTTTTCATTTTGCATTCTTTTAGTTATTGATTGAAAGGCATTTAATGCATCATCTTTATGAGCTATAAAAGAAACCTAAGTAAACATAGAGTAATCATCAATAATGACAAGTGCATAATGTATGCCACCTAAACTAGCTACTCTGGTTGGTCCAAATAAGTCCATATGCAACAGTTGCAAAGGTTTAGAAGAAGTTACCTTATTTTTCATCTTAAATGAAGAATTTACCTACTTTCCTATTTGGCATGCCTCACATACTTTATCCTTAGCAAATTTGATCTTTGGAAGTCCTACCACATGCTCGTTCTTCTCGAGATTGCCAATGCTTTCAAAGCTAGCATGTCAAAGCCTTTTATGCCAAATCCATGAGTCCTCACTTATGAAAATAAGACACTTCATATATTTGTTAGCAAAAGAATCTAAATTAATTACATACACATTTTCTATCCTATCACCTTGAAATACTAATAAATCATCACTTATTCTATAAACAAAATAACCTTTGAGATTAAAAACAACTTTATATTCATTGTCACATAATTGACTAATACTAAGTAAATTATGTTTTAATCCCTCTATTAGTAAAACCTTGTTAATAGAAAAGTTAGAATCCTTACCAACCTTACCAATTCCAACAACCTTACCTTTAGCATTGTCTCCAAAGGTGACATTACCTTCATCCTATTTCTCAAGGTTGGAGAAAAGACTTGTATTACCGATCATAGGCCTTGAGCATCCACTATCTAGGTACCATTTGCTTTCACTAATCTTGGATCTTAAGCATACTTATAGAGACAAGTATAATCACTTTTTCTTAGGTACCCAAATGTATTTGGGTCCTTGGGGGTTAAAAGCATGCATATCATCATTCCAATGCATTTTTCTATTAAAACATCTATTTGTAGTATACCCCTTTCTATTGTAATAATGACATATGGCATTCTTAAATCTAGAATGATTATGCACATACTTCATTTTGAATGTATAAGGATGATTATGATTGAATGAACATGAACAATGATGTACTTTATTAGTATGCATTCTATTGACCTGAAGATGAACATGTTTCCTTTTTAAATCCTTTTATTTTTGTGTAGAGATGGAAGCTTTTACAAAAATTATGCCCTTAGAAGTGTTGGAAGAGTTTTAATTAAAAAGAATACCTTTTTATTACCACCAAGTTTTTGATGTTTCAAAATGGAATCAATTTTAACACCACCTTGCTCAAATCTTAAAAGATTGTCTTTTAACAAATCCTTTTCTTTCAAAATCTTAGCATTTTCATCCTTTAAAAACTTTTTTTCCTTACGAACATTTTCAAAGCATAGTTTTACAAGAGTCAAATTCATTTTGCAACTCATTTTTCTCCTTAGAAATGCATGTATACTTACTCTTAAGAGATTGATGCTTCCTAGCTAAGTTTTCATATTTTCCTAAAAGTTCTTCTAATGTATCACATTTATCATCATCATTGCTAAAATAAGATTGAGATGATGTGGTTACCTCATCCTTCTCATCGTCCAAGAATGCCATGAAGCATAAATTTATTGCTCCTTCATCACCGAACACATCTTCATTTATCTTGCTATCATCATCCCATGTTGCCTTCAATGCCTTCTTCTTGAATGGCTTAGATGGTTTGTTGAGGCAAGGACATTCATTCCTCATGTGTTCCGACTTATTATATTCATAGCACACTATTGGGCCTCTTTGATAATTATCCCTTAGGTTCAAGTCCTGTCTTGCCTCGAATGCCTTCTTGCCATCTTTCTTAAACTTCTTTTTCTTCATGAGAAGCGTCTTGACACGCTTAGAGAGGAGAGCCACTTCATCATCAATCTCCCCTTTACTTGTGGAAGAGGTATCTTCCTTCTTTGAAGCCTTAAGTGTGATCCCTTTCCATTTATCCTCCTCTACCCCTTGCTTAAGGGTAATCTCATGTGTGAGAAGCTTTCCAAGAAGTACATCGATTGACAAAATTGGCAAATCATTTGCTTCTTCAATAGAGGTTACTCTAGCCTCCTAATCCTTCTTCAGTAACAGCCGCAAGATCTTGTTGTTGATATCTTCCTTTTGGTACATCTTGCCTAACTTCATCAATCCATTTATGATTACAATGAGGCAGTTGTACATTTCCAAAATTGACTCATTTACCTTCATTGTAAATAACTCATATTGATAAGTTAGTAGCTGAATCTTCTTGGTTCGAACTTGATTCATGCCTTCATGATGAGTCTCCAAGGAGTCCCATATTTGCTTAGCTGTGACACAATATGAAACTCGTCCGTATTCCTCATGACTAATAGCATAGTAAAGCATATTCATCACCTTCTTATTCCTTGCGTTTACTTTCAATTTTTCTCTTATCCAAGTTACCTTGGGCTTGAGAGTTGTAACGCTATCTGTTGTAGTTGTAAGAGGAGAAAACTTATTCTTAATTAGATCAAATAAAGCAACATCATCACTCTCCAAACTTCCATTCCATGCTTCCAATACGGATAATATGTACCATCAAAGAAAGGGGGTCTTGTATATGATTGACTTTCA
Organism: Dalechampia spathulata; assembly: GCA_948192965.1. Taxonomy (NCBI): domain Eukaryota; kingdom Viridiplantae; phylum Streptophyta; class Magnoliopsida; order Malpighiales; family Euphorbiaceae; genus Dalechampia; species Dalechampia spathulata. Next base: position 10,651 of record CANYBF013585003.1, read on the forward strand.
ATGCTTTGAGTTGTCATAGGATCTTTCGCTCTAGAATTTTACTTCTAATCACAATTGAGCACCAATGCTCTGATACCAAATGAAATCTCTACTGAATTGGCAACTTCTCCTAAGTCTTTAACTTAAGGTTCCAATACACAATATCAATCAATACAATAAATGATTCCTCAATTGAATCCTAACCTTAGTATTTTCAGGCTCACACTCAAACGTTTACAATGATATCAATCTCATAAACTCTCAAATACAAGATAATGCCCCAAGCATTAATCTCATATCAACCCACAATTACAAAACCTAACACTTAAGTTATAGGAATACAATACATGAGAGTTTACAATACCATAATTGCAATACAACTAGTACACTTACTTGTAAATGACGTTTGTAGCTTAAAAGAAACTTTGCACAAGAAAACTAACCGTTAGAAAATGAATAGATAATATGTGTTCTAAAAATAGAACCATTAGACAATGTTTAAATTGAATCTGGAAAGTCACGTATGGTCATACAGTTTTTATACGTCCATACCAATTAAAAAACACAACTTCAAACAGAAGGTAAAAGCTTAGTACGATCGTACCACCCATTGGTATGCCTGTACAGAAGCAATTCTATTGATAAGTAAAATTTCTGCAAGCAACGTTACACCCATACCAAAACCAATTTCCTGATAAACAAAATTTTCTATGAGCAACGGTACGCCCATACCATCCATTGGTACGCCCGTACCAAACTCAAGGAAACAAAGCCAACTTAGCATGGTCAGCCGTATGCCCGTACCACACAACAAACACAAGTGGTACGCCCATACCAAACATGGTACGCCCATACCAAACATGGAAAACTTATTTGAAATTGCAAATAACTTAAATTGACTCACACAAAATACACACATCAAAATCCTGGGTCTAACATTACTATTAATTTATTTATTTATTAATAATTATTGATTTTATATATTATATTATATTATCTAATTATAATATAAATAAAATTAGTATTTTTTAACTTCGAATAAAATTTAGTAGCTAACAAATAGAAATGAAAAGAGTAGTATTTATATTTGAATAAAATTAATAGTTTTTAACTTTGAACAAAAATAAGATAATACATGGGAAAATATCTAATAGAATTTTAATAAGATATTTAATAATTAATATCTAATTAATGTGGAGGAAAATTAGTTAAATTAAAAATTTTGAACAAAAATATAAAATAATTCATGGGAAATAATAAATAATAATTAGAAAATACTATACTAATTATAATTAATAAATTTATTTTATTAAGTAATTTACATTAAATAAAAAATTGTTTTATTATTTATATTTTGTTAGATTCATTTTTATATTTATTTTTGATAAGTTTTAAAAAGCAATATTTAAATTAAAAAATTTTAACAAAAATATAAAATAATATACTAATTACAATTAATAAATTTATTTTGTATACTATTTATATCAAACAAAAATTTATTTTATTATTTTTATTTATTAGATTAATTTTTATATTTATTTTTGATAAATAAAAATATAAAATAATACACTAATTATAATTAATAAATTTATTTTGTATACTAATTTATATTAAA
>CANYBF013585083.1:0-10169 GCA_948192965.1 Dalechampia spathulata
AAAATACTCTAAATAAACTTGAACCTTAAGTGTGTGCTAGGAGCTTTCATTAAACTTAAACAAATGAGCATATTAAGATGGAATACAAATAGATTTGAAAATCCCGAACCCATACTCTGAAGAAACTAAGGTCGTTTTCAATTCTGGAAAACCTAAGTTTTATTTCCTAGTTTTCAAATTAATTCAATTGGATTAATAGAAACAAACTAGGTGGCGACTCCACATCCTGCTTTCTCAAAAGTTAAAACCGGTAAAAGCGGAAACGAAACCAAAGCTCACACTTATTTTAGTGAACTCTTCTTATTTTTTTATTTGTTCTTTTTTTTCCTACTATCAAGAATTGGATATTTCAGGATTTTAAGATTTGGTATCAAAATAATTATATGTCATTCTATTTGAATTTAATTATTCTTTATTCATCATTCACATCTTTTAATTTCTTTTTTCTTCAGTTTGATTTTCTTTTATTCTGAATAGTGGGGTTTTAGATTCTGAGACCGCTTGATTAGTGGAATAAACAAAAAAAAGTAGCTTCTATTTACTAGAATAGAGAAAGTAATTCTATTTTTTTATATATTTATCATAACATACAACCACCAATTTATACAAGAATACTCACATAATTGTAGCCTAGGATTACGTATTTACACCCTTAATCTAGGTAGTGACTATAGACAAGGAAATCTGAACCATAAATACAAATTATCCTAATTAAATAATAATTACTAATACCCCTCCTCAAGGTGGTGCATGTATATCTGTCATGCCCAGCTTATTCATAAATGCTTCAAAAACTTGCTCAGATACTCCTTTTGTTAAGATATCTGCAAGCTGTTGATTTGATCTCTCAAATGACAGTTCAATAACCTTACTCTCCAACTGTTCCTTTATAAAAAATCAATCAATCTCTATGTGTTTGGTCCGATCATGTTGAACAAGGTTGAATGCAATTTCAATTGCTGATTTATTATCACAAAATAGTTTCATAGGAGTTTGTAACTCGAATTCGATATCCTTCAATAATTTCTTGATCCAAAGAAGTTCACATATACCTAACGCCATGCCTCTAAATTCAGCCTCAGCATTGGACCTTGAGACCACGGATTGCTTCTTACTACACCAGGTTACCAAATTTCTACCAACAAACACAAAGTAACCAGAAATGGACCTCCTGTCATCTACACAACCTGCCCAATCAGCATCACTGTGGCCTTCTACACAGAGGTGACCATGATTTCTAAATAAAACACCTCTTCCTATATATCCCTTCAAATATCGAAGAATTCTTCTCACAGCAGCTAAATGGGATTCATGTGAATCATGCATGTATTGGCTTACACTATTAACAGCAAATGTTATATCAGGTCTTGTGTGTGCCAAATAAATTAGCTTACCAATAAGTCTTTGATACCTCTCTTTGTCTATTTTTGTATCACCATCAGTTCCTAAACATAATTTTAAATTTTGCTCAACTGGTGTGTCAACCAGACAGTAATCCATCATACCACTTTCTACTAGTAGGTCTAAGACATACTTCCTTTGTGATAAAAAAATCCCATCCTTGGACCTAGCCACTTCAATTCCCAAGAAGTACTTCAAATCCCCTAAATGTTTCATTTCAAATTCATTTGACAGGTATTTTTGCACTCGATCAATTTCAACTTCGTCATCTCTTGTCAAAATCATGTCATCCACATATATTATAAGAGCAGTAACAGAATTACCATTTCTTTTCAGAAACAGTGTATGATCTGCATTACTTTGATAGAAACCAAAATTCTTTGCCTTCGTGAATCTCCTAAACCATGCTCGAGGAGATTGCTTAAGGCCGTAAAGGGCTTTGTTCAGCTTGCAAACCTTATTACTCCTTTCATACTTCTTCACACCTGGAGGCAATTCCATATACACATCTTCTTCCAACTCACCATGTAGGAAGGCATTTTTTACATCGAATTATAATAGGGGCCATTTCATGGTAGCAGCTAAGGATAACAGAATTCTTACAGTATTTAATTTTGCAACTGGGGCAAATGTCTCCCGGTAGTCAATTCCATAAGATTGAGTAAAGCCCTTAGCGACTAACCTCGCCTTAAACCATTCCATAAAACCATTGGCATTGTGCTTCACAACATAAACCCATTTACACCCAACAAGTTTTTTACCTTCAGGTAAATCACATAAGCTCCATGTGCCATTCTTTTTCTAATGCTTGCATCTCCTCATCCATAGCTTTAGTCCACCTAGAGTCTTCCAACACCTCCTGCACATTCTTAGGAATAGAGATAAAGGAAAGTTTTGATACAAGCAGTACATAAGACTTTGATAACCTATGAGTAAAGATGTAATTTGCAATTGGGTATTTAGATTTGGAAGAAATTTTGGGTTCATATTGTATGGGTGGCTTGCCTCTATTAATCCGATGGGGTAAAGAATAGCCAACATTAGGCTCTGGTTTAGGTTCAATTATCTCAACTATTTCAGATTCAGAAGTAATAGGTTCAGAATTAATTATCTTGTTTGGTGACGATAATTGTGGTTGAGCACCAGGAGGGAGAATACTATCAAGAGATTCAGCTTGATCAATGGATTCAATATTAATCATCCTTGCATTTTCTCTTATTGGATTAATTAAACCTTGTCCCTCAATAGTATTAAATTCAAGTTCAACACTCGATTCGGCTAGATTAGGAATCACAGTATCACAGCAATTAGAAATAGAATTAAACAACATAATATCATCATCGACTTCATCAGATTCAGTCCCCTCCTGAAGTGGAGGCACAGTAGGTATATAAAAATAAAGTTTTTCATTAAAAACATAATCCCTAGAAATAAACATTCTCTTAGTCTCAAGATGGTAGGCTTTATATCCCTTAGTATGAGCACCATATCCTAAAAAAACACACTTTAAGGCTCTAGCATCAAATTTAGTTCTTAGATATGAATGAACATGAACATAACAGACACATCCGAAAACTTTAGGAGGTAAATGCATAATAGAAGGAAGTTCATATTGTTCAAAAAGTTTTCTCAAAGGAGTTTTAAAATTCAAAACTTTTGAAGGAGTTCTGTTTAACACATACACAGCACTTAACATAGCTTCACCCCAAAAAAAAAAGGCACATTACTACTAACTAACAAGGAGCGAGAAATATTAAGAATATGTTGATTTTTTCTTTCGGCAGTCCCATTTTACTGGGGTGAATAAGTACAAGTAGTTTGATGGATGATTTCTTTTTCGTGAAAAAATTGTTTTAAATCATTTGAAACATATTCCACGCCATTGTCTGAATGTAAAACTTTAACAGTTCTATGAAACTGAGTTTGAATCATAGCAAAAAAATTTTGAATCACACAAGAAACCTCACTTTTTTGTTTCATTAAAAAAATCCATGTCATACGACTATAATCATCAATAAAACTAATGAACTATCACATTCTATTATAAGTTTTTTTAGGTGCAGGACCCCACACATCAGTATGAACAAGATCAAAAGGCAACATTGACATAGAATTGGATTTAGGAAAAATAGTTCTTTTATTCTTAGCAAGAATACAAGACTCACAAACAAATTCAGATAAAGACAATCCATTAAATAAAGAGGGAAACAAATGTTTAAGATAGCCAAAAGAAGAGTGACCTAATCGTTTATGCCAAAGCAAAATACTAAGCCTATTCTGATCAACTTTATTTTTGCTATAATAGAGAACAACAGAAGTAGAAGAACCAGGAGAGTCATCAAGATAGTATAATCCACCCTTTTGCCTACCACTGCGAATCGTCTCCAAGCTCGTGTTGTCTTAAAATAGACATATGGAAGAAGAGAATGAGGCTGTACAATTTAAGGCATCTGTAATTTGGCTAACAGAAAGTAAGTTACAATTCATGGTAGGAGCAAAAAGTACATTTTTAAGAGTCAAAGAATTAGAAATTGGAATATTGCCAATTCCTTCTACCTTAGAGGTTTCACCATCAGCAGAAATTATAACTGTTTTTAAAACAGAGGCAGAAAAATTAATAAATTTATCTCTATCACAAGAAACATGGTCAGATGCACCAGTATCTACAATCCAGTCTGTATTACTAAGAACAGCAGAAGAAATTTTAGACTTAGATATACCTGATTTCGCAGCAAGGCCAACATCAACTTTCTCAACCTCCCTTTTATCATCATTCTTTACAGAGTTATTCTTTCCTTCATTCTTCATCCTGGCCTTAGGATGCCAGTCAGGAAATCCATGTAACCTGAAACACTTTTCAACAACATGATTGTCAGCATGACAGTGTGTACAGTATCGTTGCCCTTTGTCCTTTTTATTGATCATCTTCTTTGCAGCTAAAGCCATTACTTCTGTAGATCCTCCACCCATCATAGCCTCTTGTCTATTTGCCTCAAAACAAACAAGTGCATATGAACTTTGTAGACTAGGAAGAGGAGTAGTAGAAAGAATTTACCCTCTAACGCCATCTAATCCTGCATCAAGACCAGCTAGAAACATATAAACACGTTGAGCATTTACCTTTTTTGTAAGCCTCGATATCAGCAGCGCATTGCATCTGGCACATTTGAATAGCATCGGATTCTTGCCATAGGCATTATAATTTTCCAAAAAATGTAATAACAGAACCTCCATTTTAGCGCAAACCAACGATTTCACAATGAAGCTTGTAAGCTCTGAAGGCATCTTCACTAACTGAATACGTCTCCTTCATCACTTCCCAAATGACCTTTACCGTAGGCAAACGTAGAAACAAGGCTCTTGTTTCCTTGGTCATTGAATCTAGCAACCATGACTTAACAAGGCAATTTTCATCTTCCCAAGTCTCATACGCCTCGGAATTTTCATCAGCTGGGGCAGATTTCACACCAGTGACATATCCCCACCTCTTACGTCCATGCAGTTTATTTTATGCATTAATGGACCATTCGGTGTAATTGGATCCATCAAGTTTCTCAGAAGTTAAAGCATAATTGAGATCATTCATCAAAGATGAAGATCCAGTAGTAGCAGTGGGTGTCGATCTACTCTCATTAGAAGGCAGAACATGGGTGTTTGACATAGTTTTAGGAAAATTAGGTTTTCAGTTTTAGAAAAGAAAACGAATGATAAAAGAGCCCAGCTCTAATACCATACCAGAATAGAGAAAGTAATTCTATTTTTATATATTTATCATAACATACAACTACCAATTTATACAAGAATACTCACATAATTGTAGCCTAGGATTACGTATTTACACCCTTAATCTAGGTAACGGCTATAGACAAGGAAATTTGAACCATAAATACAAATTATCCTAATTAAATAATAATTACTAATATATAATCATGCCAACACATCAAAAATTCTATAAGCTAATTTGATAATTTACATGTAACTCAAAATTATAATGATATGAATTCGGTCAAACTGAATGTATTTAATAGAAAACTCAACACACTAATGATATGGAATTTTTATTATTAATTTTGAATATATGTGACTTACTTGGAAAACCTATAAAGTTAATATATAAAAAATATATGCCCTTAATAATTATGTTATTATTAAGTAAAAATTATCAATATTGTCCATAATTTGTTATTCTTAACACACAAAATTATGACTCATAATATGTCAAATGAAAAAATAAATTTCATGTATGAAAATTTTAACCATGAACTTTAATATATATAAATCATTATTAATAAATATGAATTTTGTATACAATTAATATATAACAATACGTATAAAAAGTTAATAAACAAATATTATTAATGCCAATGTTATTATTATATTATTTATAATTGATTAAGTATAAAAATACATATGTACAATATCAATTATAATGCTAAAATTTAGTTGATTAAATGCATAATATTTATAGATAAATACAATAAAAAAAACTTTTTTCGGTTAAAAATAAAATATGGTTAGTAATGGATTAAACATATTTTTATATATTCCTTAATTCTATTTTTATTATGGAAGAAAAATTAACTAAAATAATTTCATGGTGATAAATGAATGATTGATTAAAATAAAGTATATTTTATTTTTTATCATATTTTTTAATAGAAGATAATTTTATGTTTAAATTAAAAATTAATTTCTGTAATATATATATTTAGTTTTATTTTATTATTTATTATAAAGTTTTATATTATTAAACTATTTTTGGAATTCATATTGATATATGATTTATTAATTAATCATAATATAAATATAATATAATATAAAATATAATTAAATGATTTCAATTAAAATATAATATAATGTGATTAAAATAGGGTAAGAATTATAAATGAAAGTTATGAAATAAATTCTACATTTGATGATGAGCCTATGTGAAAATTTTAAATGCTTATATATATGAAATGAAATCATCTGAAAATGTTAATTAAAATATTAATTTTTATGTAAGTTACAAGGATTCTAATTCAAACAATAATAGTTACTATTCATTGTTAATAAAAAAAATTTATAATAAAATAATTATAAATATATTAATTTATTGAAGTAAAAAATTTAATTTTTTATTTAATATGAAAATAAATTATAATTAATAATAATTTAAATAAATATATAATATTGATGTGAAGAAATTTTAATATGTTTCAAAATTAAATATGGATTTTAATTTAGATAGATAAAATATATCCTAATCTAAATGGTTAATCAATCCATTTTTATGGTTAAATGATATATGATTAACTATTAAAAATAATTGAAGTTTAAATTTAATATTCTTCAAAAATGAAATTGATGAATTAAATTTTTTTATATATTTAATTAACTCTAAATGTTTATAGAATCTTTTATGAGCATAAACTATTAATTATTTAAATATTTAAAATTATTAATTTACTAATTAAAATACATCTAGCTTATATATTTATTGTTGCCTCTTACATGGAATCAACTCAAAAGCCATATTTGAAAATTAGATTTATGGAGAAAAATATCAAGACGAGTATTCTTATAGGTTATCAATAAGTTATAATATCAAGGGATTAAGGGTTTGATTATATTCTTTCCTTAAGTTTTATTCTCTCCTTTGCAAGCATCTTGGAAGATTCTTGAAAAATAAGAAACAAACCTTAGATTTATTTATTTTTATTCTTTTGTTTCTTTGAGTTCTTTGTATTTCTACTATAGCTCTTAATTCTAGGATACTTTAACTAGTGAATGTCACGTCTTTCCACTGCGTAACATGCTCCCGTAGCATGATTATTAATTCTCTATTCAAGAAAACTAATAATCATCCTACAAGGGATCTCTATCATTTAAGATTAAGTGCGAAAAAGTTTTTTTTAAACAATCAATAAAATTACTACATTCAAATCATTTAAACATTCCCAGGTTTTAAATTACTATCGTGTCCTTATTTTAAATATTAACATTCATACATTAATATTTCACACGATTAAAGTTCATCACAGACTATTACCAATGTTATAATATGTTCAATTATTTAAAATACTACCAAACATATTTTAATTACTGCCAGAATATTTATTTATTAGTTGCACGATTGTTGGAGAATTAAAGTATGATGAAAACCACACTAATTACTAATAACTTTATTATTTGTCCAGCTGCTGACATTGCTAAGGATTCTGCTCTCCGGCTTTGCTTGTTCCTACGTTCATTAAATGATAAACCTTGAGTATAAAACTCAGTGGTGCTAGTATAGCATAAATATCAAATATCATAAAAATCATATATCAATATGTCACATTCACTTACACATATAATCCTATAATTTTAATGATGACAAATAATTATCATATGAATAAATTCCTAAGATATCATTAAATATTGCAAACATAATATCATGATGTCATTATTTATTTGCCATTATCATTAATAATCATTTTAACACTATTCATAATTTTTATTCAACCTATTTTAATACCTTATGCATATTTACTATATCATCATAGTCATGTTCAAATCAAACTCACCTTAGTACGTTTTAAAATCGTTATCTAAATCAATCATTTAATCTTTATTTAAGTGTCAATATCATTAAGCATTTCACGTCATTATATAATATCACATCATATTATAACATAACATATTAACATCATGTTTATATCATTATCATCAATTTGAATATTATCCTTAACATATCAATTTAATAATAAACATGCATGTCATGGTATGTATATTGATAGTAAGTCATAGCAAAATATACTCATAGTTGTATAACTTAATATCATTTATTGCATCATCATCACTTATTTATGAACAATGTATTTTTATGAGAATGCATTTATGTTATACATTCTCCCTCATATTTGTACTTTAAACATTTGGCCTTTTCATTTATATACGCATGTACCGGGTCTTTCATATCATAACTTATGGTTTAACAAACCGGAACCCATTTCTCATTTATTATCTTTCTCTTTTATTTTATTTCTTTCCATATCATTTTCCTTTTTGTTTAATTCTTATAGGAAATATATCATATTCCCCATATATCTCATTTAACATTTTTCTTATATTTATTGATTTTCCTCCTTCCTTATTTCTCCATGTCATGTTGTGCCATGTTCATGCTTAATGCATTATGTATATGACATGATTAATGAATAATTAATAACATATCATAATTAATTATGTAATGTTATTGCATTACCATACCATCACCCCTTTGATTATTAAATAATCTGGAGCTTCCAATTAAACTAGCACAAACTTGGAATGTCCTTTCCTGTGTTTAATTCCTTTGTTGGCACGTAAAGATTATCCACTAATTTACCTAATCATAATGCAATGTTCATCTTTTATTAATATATTCTATTGCATCATTAATCATTCTTATAATTATATATCATTGTACTAATCAATCACATATCAATGTCATTCATTCATCACATCATAGCATTGTATAAGTAATTATGTTACTATTTATAATTACATCAATTATTTAGATTTGTTTTCCAAAATTAATCATCATATCATTGAAACTACACTTTTTAAACCTTTTAATAACACAAAACCTTCCTTTAAATTATTTCTCAATCAATTAATCAAAACAGTAGTATCATATTTAATTATGTCTTTATCTTATCCTTATTTAATTAACATAATTGATATTATCAATCAATAATAACTAATTCAGTATACCTCTTTTAAAATTATGTTCTAATACAAAATAAATCTAGTGATGTCTTAAGTTTCTGTCATTATTAATCTTTATCATAATTTATCAAAGAATCATCATATTTCTATTTATATTCACTTTTAACTAACACTGTCTTATAATCAGTTAAAAATTTAAATAATAACATTACTTAAATATCTTTCTGTCATTATACTTAATCATATATCTAATGACATTTAATATAACTATTTATTACCTATTTATTTAATACTTACATTAACATCATCATATCATATGCTAACTGCCTTAACTTATTTATTAACCATCACTTAAGTATAATCTTATACCATTTAGTCAACTCATATACTTCACTTAATTAATTCCAAATTATATATTATCTCTCATTAAACTTATTAATTAAAATATCCAGTGAAATTGTACAAGTATAAACATTCTATAAATCATGTGTCTACGAACCCATAATTCACTGTTATCTCTGTTTTAATCCTTACTTAGAATCTCATTTAAAACCATATCATATCATTCATTTATTTACTTATTAACCTACTTAATAACATCTAATGTATCTATTTAAATGATCATTTAAATTCTTGGCATAAGTATATCTCAAATAATTATTATTCCAGCATATTTCTCTTTTTTAACTTTACTTCTATCAACAGATTAAATTCTTAATTAATCTTATCATACCACTACTCAACCAATTCATTTAACTCTTAATCATTATTTATCATACTTAATAATCTTTCTGGTTCTTATTTATAATTTATCACAAGTCCTCTTAACATATCTTAAGTCATATTTCATTATATCCTTTAATTTGGTCAACATGCTTTGACTTAACCAACCAATTTATACCATCTATTTATAACCTTATTAAACCTTTCAAATCCACTTAATATGTTTATTTCAAAACTCAATTAAGTTCTTATCTTCATTTTGACCGCATACCCCAAATTATATACACTTAACATCTCAAAACTTTCATCTTAAGTCCAATTGAATTCATATGCTATATGCTTCTTATTAACACATCATTAAGAACTTCATT
>CANYBF013585119.1:0-18035 GCA_948192965.1 Dalechampia spathulata
ACCTGAACGGGTATGCTAAAGAAGAGAATCGGGTAAACAACTTACCCGTTCGGGTAAGTTGCATACCCGAATCGCCACTTTAACTTACCCGAACGGGTAAGAGGCTAAAAAGACTAAAAGACCCTAAAGCAACCCTAAACCAAACCCTGAACCGCACCAGAATGAACCGGGAATGCCCGTAAAGGCAAAACAATGATGGAATATACCTAGTTCATCCCAATCGATCCGAGAAGCTCAAAATTTAGGGTGCAACAACCACCAGTTTTAGAATTGAAAGTCCTACCTAAACACTTGAGGTATGCTTTTCTAGGTCACAACGAGACATTACCAATTATTATCTCTAATAAGCTGACCTTAGTGCAAGAAGACAAGTTGCTCAAGATGGTGCGAAAGCACATTCGAGCTTTAGGATGGCAGCTGTCAGATATTAAAGGAATCAGCCCAGACATGGTCATGCACAGGATCAACCTAGAAGAGGACAGCAGGCCTGTTCATGAGAGGCAAAGGATACTCAACCCCAATATGCAAGAAGTTGTAAAAAAAGAGGTAATCAAGCTGTTGGATGCAGGTATTATCTATCCTATATCTGATAGTGAATGGGTGAGTCCTGTCCAATGTGTGCCTAAGAAAGGAGGCATGACCGTGATAGAGAATGATAAGAAGGAGTTGCTGTCAACTAGGACAGTGACTGGCTGGAGAGTACGTATTGACTATAGAAAGCTGAACACTGCCACTAGGAAAGACCACTTCCCTTTGCCCTTTGTTGATCAAATGATAGAAAAGATAGTAGGTCACTCTTTCTATTGTTTCCTTGATGGTTATTCGGGATACAATCAGATTTTTATATATCCTCAAGACCAAGAAAAGACTACTTTCACATGTCCCTGCGGCACTTTTGCTTACAGGCGTATGCCTTTTGGTTTATGTAATGCGCCCGTTACTTTTCAGCGATGTGTGATTGCTATTTTTGCTGACATGATTGAGGATTTTATGGAAATATTTATGGATGACTTTTCAGCGTTTAGAGACTCTTTTGAGTCTTGCTTGCAGAATTTAGAGCGAGTCTTGAAATGCTACGAAGAGATGAATTTGGTGCTGAATTGGGAAAAATGTCATTTCATGGTAGATGAGGGAATTATGCTTAGCCACAAGATCTCCAAGGAAGGTATCGAGGTGGACAGAGCTAAGATTGAGGTAATATCTAACCTACCACCACCACAGAACATCAAAGGTATAAGGGGATTCCTTGGACATACTGGATTCTACCACCGTTTTATAAAAAAATTTTCCGTTATTGCTAGACCTTTGACAAGCCTGTTAGTCAAGGATGTTATATTTAATTTCAATGATGAGTGTTTGAACGCTTTTAATACTTTGAAGCATGCTTTAACCATAGCCCCAGTGTTAACCTCACCGGATTGGTCTTTACCTTTCAAAATCATGTGTGATGCTAGTGACTTTGCCTTAGGATGTGTATTAGGGCAAAGAAAAGATAAGAAGTTACATGTCATTTATTATGCTAGCCGAACATTGATTGGGCCACGACTGAATTATACTACCACTGAAAAAGAGCTTCTAGCAATAGTTTTTACATGTGATAAGTTTAGATCCTATCTTCTGGGTTCTAAAGTCATCATTTTTACTGATCATGCTACTTTGAGGTATTTGTTTGTAAAGAAAGAAGTGAATCCAAGATTGATTAGGTGAGTGCTGCTACTTCAAGAATTCAATATTGAAATCAAAGACAAGAAGGGCACTGAAAATGCAGTCGCGGATCATCTGTCGTGACTCGAGAAGGATGATAATGTTGTTGGTGGGAAAGTTGAGCCTATCAAGGAAGAGTTTCCAGATGAGTCTGTGTTCGTGTTGCAGAAAAAGGAACTTCCTTGGTATGCGAACATGGCTAATTACTTGGCCTGCGGGTTAATGCCTTCCAATGCTTCATATCAGCAGCAGAAGAAGTTTTCTGCCCACCTAAAAAATTATCATTGGGAGGAACCATACTTATTTCACCAATGTTCTGATGGCATAATAAGGAGATGTGTTCCGGAAGAAGAAATATTGCCTATACTAACACAATGTCATAATTCATCTTATGCAAGGCATTATGGTGCTAACAAGACGGCCAACCAGGTTCTGGAATGTGGCTTCTTTTGGCCAACGATTTTCAAAGATGCAAAGAATTATATGCTTCACTGTGACATATGCCAAAGAGTAGGAAACATCTCCAAGAGGGATGAGATGCCTCAATCTTCAATTTTAGAGGTTGAAATATTTAATGTGTGTGGCATAGACTTCATGGGGCCATTTCCCACATCCATGGGAAATAAATCCATATTGGTGGGAGTTGATTACGTCTCCAAATGGGCTGAAGCAGTTACAAGCCCTACCAATGATGGCAGAGTGGTTAGGAAGTTCATTAAGAAGTTGTTCACCAAGTTTGGGGTCCCACAGACACTCATTAGTGATGGAGGGGCACATTTCTGCAATGCTAAATTAGAAGCTCAGCTAAAGAGATACAACGTTCACCATAAAATCTCTACAGCATACCATCCATAGACCAGCGGTTAAGTGGAGGTGGTGAATCAGGAGCTTAAGAGAATCCTGGAAAAAGCAGTCAGTGGTTCCAAGAAAGATTGGGTAGCTAGATTAGATGATACGCTATGGGCATATCAAACAGTATTTAAGACTCTTATAGGGACAACCCCTTATAGAATGGTTTACGGGAAAGCTTGTCATCTACCTGTAGCTTGTCAAGCACCTAAATTATGATTTGAAGAAGGCAGGTGAGAAGAGACTGCTGCAGCTGCAAGAATTAGAGGAATTAAGGCATCTGGCATATGAGAATGCTAAATTATATAAGGAAAGGACCAAGCAGTGGCATGATGCACGCATCAAGGTAAAAACATTTAATGTAGGTGATAATGTGTTGTTTTTCAATTCCAAGTTGAGTCTATTCCCTGGAAAACTAAAATCAAGATGGAGCAGTCCCTTTGTAGTATCTCAAGTCTTTGATAGTGGAGCTTTGGAACTGCTGAATGAAAGAGGAGAGACCTTCAAGGTGAATGGTCAAAGATGTAAAATTTACCTAGGAGGTTTAGTTCACAAACCAACAGAGGTAAAACCTTTGAATTAGGTCCAACAACAGGTAAGGTCCAACTGATGACCTTAAACTTAGCATGTTTATGCACTTTCAATTATGTGTGTTTAAGTTTTTTTATTATGATTGAGTTTTTTTATTAGGGGTTGTGATGTGTTGAATTCATAATTTCATAGTGTAAAATGATACTTTGTAGTTAGTTTTTGTGTACATTGATCTTTAGGAAGAGAAAAGCTCATAAAAATGCAATAAATATGTTGAATAAGGTCAGTCACAATGGTGACATTGAAAGTCACGATCGTGACAGAAGGGTGAACTACAACAAGTCAAAAATGTGGAGTTTAAGGCAAGTCACGATCGTGACATTTAAAGTCACGATCATGACAGAAGAGTAGGTAACCGAGCGAGGCCAGCAAAATTTTTTCTAAGTAAAGTCACGATCGTGACAGTAACCTCCCAACTTGATTTTTTCCAGAATTCTTTCCAAGTATAAAATGGAGTTTGCCTCTTCTAAACTAAAACTCCTCACTTACCCAACATTCTAAAATACTTCCCCTTCTCTCCAAACTCAATTTCCTTCAATCTTTTGATATTTTAGCACTTAGATTACTTATTTCCACCACAATTTTGCTCTCAATCTTCATCAAATCATAAGTTATCCATTTCTCTCTCTTGTTCTTGAATGTTTAAATTTTCAATTTTAGGTTTTAATTGGGGAAAATCAATTGTGATGAATTGAGGATGATCTGAGAATGCATGTTTCATGTTTTTATGATAAGTTGAGTGTGATTGTACATATAGTGAGGTTGTTAAGTGATTCTATGCAAGAATGAAGAAAGCGGGGGAAACAAAATTGAAAGTCACGATCATGACTTTGCAAGTCACGATCGTGACCGAGCCATGTTGTCATTTAACCTAAAAATTTTAGTAATCTCCTCTGATTGAAATTATTGTTCTTCATTTCCAGGATGTCAATAAGAGTGAAGCACGTTGCTACACACCCAAGGGACAGGGATAAGGCAAAAGCTTCCACCTCATCCTAATCACAGCCGGACTTCGTCGAGCAATACGGGGCACCCTTTCGAATCCATTCCCCAGAAGAAGGCAGGAGATACAAACAAATTTGTAAGAAAACTTTAATCCTGCTATAATATTTCGATTGGAATATCTTAGAACAGCTGGAGGCCCTACTCCCTTTGAAAGCATTTGCTTCCAAGTTGGGATGGGACAAGTTTATTATTGATGAACATCCCGTTTGCAAGGAACTCACTCATGAGTTCTACACTACATGTGAACTAGTGGATAATAGGCTAGGTCGCATTAGGTTTCGCTTGAAAGGAAAGAGTATGGAAATGACCTATCAAATGATAGAAGATGTACTAGGCCTTCGTCAAGCAGGACTCACTTCTTCACACGCCGATTATAGAGCTAAGATCTTCTGGAATGAAATCACGGGAGGCCAATTTCCATACAATGCCCACAATGCACCTAACATGTTAATTAGGGACCCTGTCATTATCCTACTCCATAAGTATTTGGTTGTTTCTGTCTTTACAAAGACAGAAAACAACAAGGTCTCTATGCAAGAACTTTTTCCTATGTGGTGCATACTAAATGACCAACCTTATTGCACCATCTTTCACCTAGTGAAGGGGTTCCAGCGGATAGCGAGACCAAGTAGTAAAAAACTAGGACTAGGCCATGTGATCACTGTCATTGCCGACTTCTTTGATATCGATATGACTGGCCTAACAATGTTGCCATCCGAGTGATTTTCTCCCAAGTATTTGCAGGATGCAGGGCTCACCTACAAGAGAGGCACATAATTTAAAGCCTATGGCAATCGTGAGGCCGTCAAACAAAGGCACCTTGATGTGGATTCCACAGATGCAGATGAGGAGGAAGAGGTGATACTTCCAAAGAAGAATAGACAAATACTGTAGAGCAGACACATGTTGAGGAATAGATACAGCATGAGGAGTAGGAGGAGCGCCCAAGGGCAGCAGAAGCTACAACAAAGCGTACAATTGAATAGTTGTTGTTGAGGATCGAGTAAGGCAATGCTGACAATACCGCTCGCCTCACCCGAGTGGAGGCCACTGTCAATGAAATCCACCGAGAGTAACGTTATCAAAGAAGAAAAATGCTTCGATTCTTCGAGCTCTTGGGCATCAATGTGCCTTCCCCCACTCCATCTCTACCATCATCTCCATCTCCTATAGGCATCTGACTCTCAACCCACCCCTTCTTTTATATGTCTCTTTTTACATGTTTTCTGTGTTTTTCTCACATTGAGGACGTTGTGTTCTCTAAGTGTAGGAATGTTTACTTTGTTTATTATCTATTATTGTATGCATGCTTGCTTGATTAAAGTTTATTGCATGATTGCATGAATGTTTTGAATTATGATTGCTTGAATATGGCATGAGCACTTTCTTCAAATTGAGCATGTATTAACTTGAAATCACCCCAATTGGATTAGTTCTTTCTATAAACTTAGCAAATCCCTAGGCGTGAGCAGGTATACATATTTACCTTAGACAATAAGTTTGATCCTTCTATATGTGCACTAGACAAAAGAGCATAAATTTATGAAAAATGCTAAGATGCGAATGTGATGATTTATAATAAGTGGAGGAAAGGACTAAGGAAATAAAAAAAAGTAAAATAAAAAGCCCAAAGGCAAAGAGCTAATCCTTCCACAATCATCAAGAGTGCCCAAAACTGGTCTTGGTGGCAAGAATAGCGCTAGTAGCCATTCAAGTGTAGGTAGTATATCAAGCAACCGGGTACCATCGCCAGAAGCATGGGGTATTCGATGAGAAAGACCTACCTCTCGAATAAGAGCCATAAGAGAAATAAAAAAAAGGAAATAAAATAAATAAAACCTTATGATCCTCAAAACACAAAGCAAATTAGATCACTCACACTTCAAGTTTGGTGCCAATCATGGATTTGTGTTGTGTTGGCTAATGCAACTATATGAATGTTCAAGCTTAATTGTCTAAGTTAAACATTTATACCTTCTCATTACTCAGGGGCTTACTAGGTTTATAAGGAACTATACAAGATGGGTGATGACATTTAATAATGTTTACTTCCAGGAAATGCAAATTGCCATAGATTAAGTATTGAAAAATTCTTTGTTGTGTGTGTCTTTGCTTGGGGACAAGCAAAAGTTTAAGTGTAGGAATGTTGATGTATATCAATTTTCATGATTGTTCTAGCAGTTTTAGTTAGTTTTAATGTTCCAATTATTATGTTTCTGCTTCGAATTAGTAGAATTTGATGATTTTGTTGAAGTGTGTAGTAATAGGGAAGCAACCAAAGAGAAGTGAAGAGTTTTAGGGCATTTCAAGTCAAGTCATGATTGTGACATCCAAAGTCACGATCGTGACAGAAAGAATGCAAGGAAGACACCCCCAAGCAAGTCACGATTGTGACATTTAAAGTCACAATCGTGACATTCAAAGTCACGATCGTGATAAAAGCTAAGCCAAGAGGAGCAAAGCCAAACCAAGTCAAGTCATAATCGTGACATTCAAAGTCACGATCATGATAGAAGGATTGAAGCCCGAGCACATTCAAGCAAGCAAGTCATGATCATGACTTGTAAAGTCACGATCGTGACTTCTCAATTATGAGCCATTTAAAGTACAAAATCTATAGAAGATTGAGGGAGAAAAAGGGATCCATGGGGGGAACAAAGATAAAAAGCTTTAATGGAGACCTTATAGGCAAAGAAATCAACAAGATGGGCAAAAATGCAAACAAATTGGAGTTAAAGCTGGAGGACCCCCACTCAAAGCATAAAAAGAGGATGGCATCTAAGGATAAAGCATTCACCATCTGCACCAGTAGCTTCTGGATCTTTCTGGCAATTTTGTATAGTGTTCTTCTTTATTCTTCATTTTCTTCTTGTATCATCTTTCTCAGCCATGAGTGGCTACGTAATTTATATAGGATTTGATTTCTGAATCCCTTTTGGGATAACTGTTATGTTTATGCTTGTTAATATTGTTATGAATGTTTAAATCTAAAGTTTGATTTTGGGAACAAACCTCTACTGTATAAATACAACGAGGGTTGGATTATAGAATGCTTGTTCATTGCAAGATGTTCAAATCTAAAGGTTATTTTTCTAATTAATAACTTAAGCTCTATGATTGCAGCGAGACTTGGATCATGGAAAGCTTACTCATTCTGGTTAGTGTAGTGTATGAAAGATATCTTCATGCCTCTAATCCCTGTATGATTGCTAGATAGTCTCCCTAATTGGAGGACCCTGATTATGACTAAGGAATTTTGAAGATTAGAGTAAGGTTTAGTTGATTTCACCTCGAGAGAGGGAATTTGATGCTGTGGGATATCTTGGGTAGCAATAAGCACATGTACGGTTATCCTAACTTGGTGATGATGATTTCAAGTCCTATGTTTCACATCAACTATTTTACTCTTTAATTCAAATCCATTTTTATCTTTCTACTTGTATGTCTTTGCAACTATCTACTTCCAAAAGACCAACCTCTTATTCTCGCCTAAACAAACCGGAAATCTAAGTAGTGGTGGATAAATCACTAAATCCTCGTGGGATCGATATCTTACTACAGTAATCTGTATACTTGCAATGAAGTACTGAACAAAACTACTGTCGTCATAGAAGCGATCATCTAGTAGATCCATAATAGGTCTAAGAACTCATAATATTTTTACAGTCATTTTATCACTCGCACAATCATTTTTTTCAAAAATCAAAAGCATATTTAATTTTCTTATGATTAAAATATCTTTATTCCTTACACACTTAGTATTTAACAAGAAAAGACTTAAATCTCTTTTACGTGGGAAACAATGCCATTAAGATAATAAACATTTTACATTACACTTTATTTGCCTACATACAAAAATTGAAGATATTTAAAGTAAAATCTTAATATCTATTAATATGTATAATATCTACTAATATGTGAGTCTTTTATTAATTTTAGTTGATAAAAATTTATTTTTTATTAAAAATAGCAATATTAAAATTATTTCATTTTATAATTTATTTTGAAGTACCTATAAAGTTTTTAAAATAATATAAATAATATAACATAGTATTAAAATTAAAATTTTAAAACTATTAATCTATTAAAATTGAATATATGTGTAGACCTTGAATTTCACTTATGCACTGCATTTTTTGATTTTCTTTGATACGGCTTGATACAAGTCCCGTTGTCAAACCCGAATTACATGCATGTGTTTTAGTATCCCTTAAGTGCTTTAGACATATAGAGCACGTTATGTGAGTTTCTTGATGTGCAGAGCATATAATTACACATGCTCCATAAATTCAGTTGAAATGCATGATGTGCATAGCCTTTTCTCATGCAAATTTGACATATGTCACATATCTTTGTACCATTTTTGCATTAGAAGCATAGGGGACATATCCCAATGTGCACAGGGAGTAAGGCACATGAAGTATCCATTTCCTAATGTATAGAGCACATTCTGCTATATGTTGTACACATCCCTTATCTCTATAATACATATTGCACACATAGCACTGTATGTTGCGTGTATCACATTAAGTTTTCAAAATCCCACATTATTAATGCATTTCTGGCAAACCCTAACCTACACTATAAATATAGCTCAAGTATTCATTAAAAAATGATCCAAATTTTGTTAATTATAGAAAAACTCTACCAAAATCATTTCTCACTTAATTAAACACTTAATTAAGTTCTTAATTAGGCCTTTTTCCTTTTTCCTTTGACTTTATTTCTCACTTAATTTCCTTTTTCCTCTATCTTTATTTCTTAATGGGTTTTCAAGAATTTATTTGATTTTTGTTGATTGGCTTCAATTAATGAATGTGGCAGTAGCATTCTTAACTTTTTTGTCACTAAAATGATTTGTAATAGTCAAAAATATGTATATTTTGGCATTTTAATTCATGTTTTTGCTTAAAAATTAGTTTTTTTCGAGATCATTGTCTATGGCACATATCCACTCTTATGTTGTACATATAACCTCTTTTTTTAGTACATGTTGTGCATATCATGCTATATATTACACATATAGCATTCAATTTTTCATAGATTCATAATTTTTTAATGCATTTTCACTCATTTTTTAATTCTAATCAAAGTTTTCAATAGCATTTATGATTTTACAATGATCTAAATAATATGAATTCATTGAACATCATTGTAATTTGATTGATTTTGGCTTCAAAGTTGATTTTGAAGTTAAATACCACTTTCAATTTAATTTAAGTTATAATTAAGATGATTGAGATTGAATTGGATGTTGACCTATTTCTAATTGATTTAACATGATGTTAGAATCTTTTAATTTTGATTCTCATGATTGATTCATTGATTTTTACCTAAAAATCAATTTATTTCTCAATTAAATATCATTTTAATTATGATTTATTACTTGACATAATTAGATTGAATTCAAATGTTGACTTATTTTTGAGTGATGCTTAATAATCTTGGGATCTTTCAATTTGTATCCATGATTGGTTTTAGTACCCATTTAAATCCTTAAAATCTTTATGGTCGTATGCTTCCCTTTTTGTCCATTTAACATCTTAAAATCATATCTTAAGTCAAAATTTCCATTAATCATGTTTTATGCTAATACTCTTTCATTATAAGACTTCTATCTCACTTTAGTTCTTAACTTAAATAATTAATCATACTTAACATAATCAATTTGCTATAGTTTTTAAATTCCATATACTTAAAAATGAAGATTAAGCCTTAAATCATCACATTAACTTATCTAAAGCTTAGATTTTATCATCTTCTTTTTTATTAACCTTTTATTTTTTAGTAAATCTCATTAAAATCATGTTTTAGACTTTTCAACAATTAGAAATGTTACTTGAATGATTCAGCCAAAAGAGAAACCATAAGATACATATACCCACACAACCACTAATCACTTTATTTCATCGTCTTTACAACTCTAACTAATTTAACCATCAAATAATCAAATAAAACTAACATAAAATATTCTGCCCAAACCATCAAACACTCATTTAGTATGCAAATTAGTAGATTTATAGCTACTTCATACTCACCAAGGCTCAGCTTTAGCCAAATAACCAAAATTTCAACTAAAACTTGCTATTCCTTGGATTTTGCTATGGATTTGTATGAACTTCAACCTCTTTGACTTCCTTTAGGTTGCTGTCCAACTTATATCAACATGTATGTACCTTAAAGATGGAGATCAAACAAGAAAATGAAGTTAAACAACAAGGTAGGTTTTGGTTTATAACCAAAACTCATGGATCTTCAAGGTTTCAGCCATAACTTGAAGATTCATTAGAAGAACGTTTTGGTCATCATGGAAACAAAGAAAATCCAAGAGTATTTTAACTTTACCTTGTATTATACTCAAAGATCTTGCATGCAGCTAAGAAAAACAAGATGAAAAGATGGAAGATGAGATAAAATCTTTGATTGCTTGCAAGAACACTTCAGCTTCTTGCATAAACATGAAGAAACGAAGATCTTTTAACTCAAAATTGTTCCAAACATATAAATCTTATGTTTCCCAAGAAGTTTTAAGGCAACAATAAAGATTTAATGAAGAATATTTCAGCTTCTTTGAAGAAGAAAAGAAAAGCATAAGAACAAAGAGAGAAAATGAAGGAAAAGGCTTAAGATAAAGTATAGAGATAAGGAAAAATAGAAATGAATGGAGGAGGACTTAATTGAACAAAATTTGGTCAAAATGCACTCCAAATTTCATTTGAAAAGAGTTCCGTTTGGAAAAATTCCCATATTAGTTGCTATACACTTCCAAAACTACATTTTAGCCCCTAATATGTATAATTATACGTTTATAATTGAAATTCCACCTATCAACACTCATATGCATGTATTTTCTACTTTATACATACCCCAATTCATCTTATTTTATATTAAAAACTCCGTCATCTTTTTCCACTAACTCCAAAATACCAATATTTTAATTTCTCTCTCCATCCACTAACACAATTTCTAAACCCACCACAACCATTTCCAATCCCACTTCCAATTTAATATACTAATTCAAATCTATTTTAAATTATTCAATTTTCAATCATATATTCATCTATTTATCTATTTACATAACATTAATTTATTTATCATTCATTTATGATATCATCTTACCACTTAATGACATCATCATGACATCACTAATAAAAATTCTAATTCTACTTTTCTAATATCTATATATTATTTTATTATTTTATTAATACCTTATTAATACATAATTACTCCTTCTCTAATACATTAAGATCATAATTAGGCTTATTTACTTACATCATGCTTGCATCATCATCACTTAATTATGACATCATAAATAATTCTAAATCTTATTTAACTATCTTTTCATGTTAGTTAACTTAAGTTAAAAAAATCATCTTAAGCATACTTAATTAATCATATCAAGGGTTCTTAATATCAAAATCATCAATTAATCATCGTTTAGTGGTTCTATTTAGGGGTTTCATCAGAAATTTTAAATTTCAACATTAGAGCTATAAACTTTAATCTCATCATATACTTATCGTCATTAGCATAATTTCATATCATTTTCACATGAATAACATATAAAACAAGACATTTCAATCAATTCATGAATTCATAGTGGGTGCTCGATTGAGGATGTGATAACTCACTCCCCCTAATTTAGGATTTCACCCTCGAAATCTAACCTTAGTTATCTATTGAACAAGTGAGGATATTGTTGTTTAATTATAGATTCTCTTTCCCGTGTTGCCTCTTGACCTGTATGATGATTCCATAACACTTTCACTAATGGAATCCATTTGTTCCTCAACTATTTCATTTCATGTGTTAAAATATTAATTGGCTCTTCATTATAGGACAAGTCTAATTGAACTTCAATGTTCTCCACTAGTATGATATGTGAAGGATCCAATCTATATCTTTAAAGCATAGATACATGAAAAACATTATGGATTTTGTCCAACTATGGTGGTAATGCTAATCAATACGCCAATCATCCAATTCTTTCTAACACTTCATATGGACCAATGAACCTTGGACTTAACTTTCCTTTTTGACCAAACCGCAAAATCCTCTTCTATGGAGATACTTTCAAAAACACTTTATCCCCAACATTGTACTCAATAGCCCTGCATTTCAAATCAATATAGGATTTCTATCAATTAGAGGTTGTTTTCAATCTTTCCTTTATCAACTTCATCTGATCTTCTACCTGTTGAACTATATCTAGTCCAAACATCCATTGTTCACCAACTTCATCCCAATGCAATGGTGTTCTTCAACGTCTACCATACAATGCTTTGTACGGTGCCATTTGAATGTTGGATTGGAATTATTGTTATAGGTGAATTCAATAAGAGGAATGTACCTGTCCCAGCTTCCAACCCATTCCAACACATAAGCTGTAAAGATATCCTCCAAAATCTGGATGATTCGTTTTGATTATCTATCCGTCTAGGGATGAAATGCAATACTGAAGTGTACTTTAGTGCTTAAAGCACGCTGTAAACTTCCCTATGAAGTGTATCAGAAATAATGGATGATGGCACTCCATGAAGTCTAACTATCTTTTGAATGTACAATTCTACCAACCGTTCCAAACTGTAATCTATACGAACAGGTATGAAATGTGCTAATTTAGTTAATTTGTCAACAATTACCTATACAGCATCATGTTTACCCTGTTTTAAAGGCAATCCTATGATAAAATCCATCGTTACTCTATTCTATTTCCACTCCAAAATATACAAAGGTTGCAATAATCTTGTGGGCACTTAGTGTTCAGCCTTAACTTGCTGACACACTAAATATTTAGAAACAAATTCCACAATGTTCCATTTCATGCTTACCCACCAATAGGATAACTTCAAATATATGTACATCTTAGTACCTCATGGATGATAAGAATATAAACTATTATGAGCTTCTTCTAGAATTTGTCTCTTCAATTCCTCGTCAGATGGAATGTAAATATGATCTTTATGCCTCAGCAAACCTTCAGAATCCAAGGTGAAAACCTTTTGATTACCTGTCTAAATTTTCCTTAACTGCTTCTGATATTCTTCATCATTTTGAGTAACTTCCTTGATGCATTCAGTCAACAATGGTTTCACCTATAATTGCAATTCTGCCAGTATACAATTTTTGTTGCATCTTCAATAAGGCATTCAATCGTCAAATCTCTTGCACTAACTTCAATGATGACTGTTGTAATGTAGCAAAAGTCTTCTAACTTAGAGTATCAGCCACCAAATTAACTTTTCCCGAATGATAATTAATGAGGCAATCATAATATTTGATCAATTCAAGTCAAACTCTTTTTGTGTCCCCAAGTACTTCAAACTCTTATGATCTGTGTAGATATAACACTTTTCACCATAAAGATAATGATGCCATATTTTCAACACGAACACAATGGCACCCAATTCCAAATCATGAGTTGGATAATTCCTTTCATGTGGCTTAAGTTGCCAAGAAGCATAAGTAATTACCTTTCTTTGTTGCCTCAGAACACATCCCAATCCATTTAGTGAAGCATCACTGTACACCATATAATCCTTTCCAGGTGTAAGCAAAATCAGTACTGGTGCTTGAGTCAAACATTGCTTCAGCTTATCAAAGCTCTTTTGACACTTCTCTGTCCACTCAAATGGTACATCTTTCTGAAGAAGTATAGTTAAAGGCATAGCAATCATAGAAAATCCCTTAATAAATTACATGTAGTATCCTGCTAAACCAAGGAAACTATGCACCTCAGTAATCCAATTTACAACCGCTTCTATCTTGCTAGGATCAACGGTAACGCCATCAGCTGAAATCACATACCCTAAGAAACAAACTTGATCTAACCAGAATGAACATTTTGACAATTTACCATAGAACTGTTTCTCCCTCATTATTTATAACATCAGACGCAGATGTCTATCATGTTCTCCTTCATCTTGAGAATAAATTAGAATATCATCAATGAATAATACAATAAATAGATCAAGGTACTCCTTAAGAATTGTGTTCATTAGAGCTATAAATACAGCCGGTGCATTAGTCAACCCAAAAGGCATGACCAAGAATTCATAATGGTCGTATCTCATGCGAAAAGCAGTTTTAGGAATGCTATTCTCCTTAACTCGCAATTAATGGTAACCAGATCTTAGATCAATCTTAGAAAATACAGTTACTCCCTTCAATTGATCAAACAAGTCATCAATTTAGGGTAAGGGATAATGGTTCTTGATTATAACCTTATTCAGTTGTCAATAGTCAATACACATGCACATTGTTCCATCCTTCTTCTTCATAAATAAAACAGGTGCTCCCTAAGGAGATACACTCGATCAAATGAATCTCTTATCTAGTAGCTTTTGTAATTGCCCTTTTAACTCCTTTAACTCCATTGGAGCCATACAATAAGGAGGAATATATATCGATTTAGTTCCAGGAATTGTCTCTATCTTGAATGCAACTTCCCTTACTAGAGGTAATCCCGGTAATTCATCTGGAAATACATCAAGAAAGTCACTTACAATTGGAATCTCAGTCAACTATAATCTTATCTGTTTAGTATTAATAAGATGTGCCAATACCGTTTCACAACCCTATTTCAGTAGCTTATGAGCAACGGTTGCTGAAATTAAATTATGGGCAATTGATGGTCTAATCCCTTGAACATGAACAGATTGATACTTTGGATGTTGAAAAGAAATTGTCTTCCTTTTACAATCTATCATCGCTTGATATTTAGATAACCAATCCATACCCAGTATAAGATCATATTCAGTGAAGGGCATCTCAATAACATTGGCAGAAAAGATTATCCCTTGTAAAACCAGTGGACATTGGCGATAAATTCTATTTACCATAACATCTTTCCCTAATGGACTAAAGACTAGCATATCATACCCCAAACTCTTACTTGTGATGTCTAATAAGCATGCAATTTTTGTGTTGATGAATGAATGACTAGATCCAGGGTTAAATAACACAAGCATAGCATAAATAAGGATATGAAAGTTACCAATCACAATATCAGCAGCTTGTAGATCCTATCTCTATTATAAATGATACACTCTCGCTGGTGCCCCTATAATCTAATTGACTGAGCCCTGATTACTCATTCTGCCACCACCTCCAAAACCTCTACCATGACCTCTGTTAAACTGACTAGTCAATGGGGCTCTCATTATAGGCCGGACTCTAGAGTTACACTGCTAAGAACTCCCCTCAGTAACAATGTGAACTGGCATTACATTTCTATGAGGACACTCCCTAGCATAATGTCTCATACCTCTGTATCAATAATATAGGCTAGTTCCCATTCTACAAGCACTAGAATGGTTCTTGTCATAAGTTAAACATGAACGAGCAACAGATCCAGAATTATTGCAACCCATAACCTATACACTCTGTGTTCTGCGAGGAGTCGATGGTCTAAATCTTGATTCCCGAGGTGGAAAAGAACCTTTGAATCTACCTCTTTTATATACACTAAAGGAAGAACTTAAACCCCCAAATTATGTTCTGATGTTTCTAGCTCTATTCTCGTCTCCCTCCTGTAAGGTCCGCTCTTATCCCGGAGCATTAGCAATCAAAGCAGAAAAGTTGTCATTGTTAAACCCTTGAACCAGTAATCAAATTTTAGGCTTCAATCCTTGTTCAAACTATTTACATCTCTCCCAGCCTGTTGTTAGAATATTCCCAACATAATAGGCCAATCTGGTAAATTCTCTCTCATACTCAACCACAGACATGTTACCCTATTTAAGTGCCAAGAATTCATGTAGCTTCTGATTAGTATAAGCTGTAGGGACATACTTCTATTTAAACTCTGCTTGAAAATCTACCCAACTCAGAATTGGTGCTTCAACAAGACCCTGTGGAATAGTCTTCCACCATTCATATGCATCATCTTGCAGTAAGGAAATGGCATACTCCAATTTTAATCCATCTGAACAATTCATCTACCTAAGTACCCTTCTAGTTTGTTCCAACCACATTTCTGCTGTATATGGATTTATGGTTCCAGAAAAATCTATAGCTCCATAGGCTCTCAACTTTTTAAAATCATGTTCATCTTCCTGAATAGGAACAACAATAATAGGAACTTGCTCATTTTACCTCTGAACATTATGATGAAGCTATGTAAATTGGGTAGTCATCGGGTTTAGTCTCACAGTATCAAACTACTCTACTGATGTTACCTGATCAACTCGTTCCTCATATTTGCTTTGTACTAGGTCACCTCCAATTTGGATACTGGCATTAGAGTTACCTTATTTTGGAGTAAAGTTATCCTCACATTCATCGATTATAACCGCTCTGTCCGACATGATTATTTGGATGGTAACCTATAACAGAATGAACCTATGTCAGCAGCATGGACAATGGACTTCTTATTTATGCAACTTTACCTTGGTAGTAAATATAATTATTACATAAGCTATTTTCCATAGCTCTGATACCAACAAAACATGTCACGTCTTTCCACTCCGTAACATGCTCCCGTAGCATGATTACCAATTCTCTAATCAAGAAAACTAATAATCATCCCACAAGGGATCTTTAACATTTAAGAATTAAGTGCAAAAATTATATATATATATATATATATATATATATATATATATATAACAATCTATCATCTATAACTAATCCATCCATTGTTCCTAGGAATCATTATATTATCACAGAATTTAAATCATCACCTTATTAAAATCATTATCATACACGCATTTTATTTTACAAATTAAAATATCATCATGATAATATCATTATAATTAATAATACTCTCATTTATTTTAAAATACCACCAAACTTATTTTAGTTACTGCCAAAGTACTTATTTAAGAAGTTGCACAATTTTCTCAGAAATAGAAGTCTAAAGAAATTCACACCAATTATCAATAACTTAAATATTTGTCCAACTACTAACATTGCTAATGATTCTGCTATCCGGCTTTGCTTGTTCCTACATTCATCAAATGATAAATGTTGAGTATAAAACTTAATGGTGCTAATATAGCATAAATATCGAATATCACAAAAATCATATATTAATATGTCCCACTTACCTCTACATATAATCTCATAATTTAATAATGGTAAATAATCATCATATAAATGAATTCCCAAAACAACATTAATTGTTTCAAACATAATATCATGATGTCATTAATTATATGGCATTATCATTAATAATCATTTTTAGTACTATTCATAATTTTTATTCCATCTATTTTAATATCTCATGCATATTTATTATGTCATCATAGTCATATTTAAATCAAACTCACCTTAGTACATTGTATAATCATTATCTTAATCAATCATTTAATCATTATATAAATATCAATGTCATCAAAGCATTGCACATCATTATTTAATATCAACATCATCATTATAACATAACATATTAACATCATGTTTATATCATTATCATTAATTTGAATATTATGATTAACATATCAATTTAACAGTAAACATGAATGTCATGGTATGTATATTTACTGTAAGCATTAGCAAGATATGCTCATAATTGTATTCATGAACAATGTATTTTTATAAGAATGCATTTATGTTATGCATTCTCCCTTATATCTATACTTTAAACATTTGGTTATTTTGTTTATATGCGCATGTACCAGGTCTTTCATATCATAACTTATGGTTCAACAAACCGGAACCTATTTCTCATCCATTATCTTTCTCTTTTATTTTGTTGCTTTCCATATTGATGAGGTGGATTTAGGTGTGTGATAATAATAATAATAAAGATATGGTTTTTACAGAATTTAAATCCCCCAGTCTCTAGGACTTAGTATAGAGGAAGAAGGATATCGAACACAGGGAATGGTTTTATTTTGTTCATTCATATGAAACATTGTAAGTTCCCAATTCTTTATTATGTC
>CANYBF013588030.1:0-46304 GCA_948192965.1 Dalechampia spathulata
AAGTGGTGGAAGATGTCGATGTAGTTGGTGTGGATACAATTTTTTCTTCTGTCATTTCTGCTACAGCTTCTATTTAATAGCCACCAATGCGGAATTTCAATTAGCCCAAGGAAACTTTTCTGATGTGGAAGATCAGACTAAACTGCAACCACAGAGCATACTTTGTAACCGAGAGCTCTGATACCACTTGTTGCGGAAGTGACAATTAATAACAATATTTTCAAGAATATTTAGAAAATTATAATGCCAAAATTATACTAAGAAAATTCTCAGATCAGAATGGTGGGTCACACCGGACCACTTAAGTACCACCTTTTCTTAGACAGAATAATCTTAGTTATTTAAGCAAAATAACTAACTAAATATAACAAAAAATAAAGCTATTAAATAGAATAAAAGAATACCAGAAATTAATGAGGTTCCGCCAATTAAGCCTACGTCCTCGAGGCACTAACATTAATATTTCACTAAGAAGAAATATTATAAGAGAAGAGAAAAGAGAAAAATAAAATGAGATTTATTTTTGGGATGAGATATTAAGGAGGGGGAGAGTCCTATTTATTATCCACAATCTCCCCTTCCTCCTTGCTTATTAGCAACGTGGGATTACAAATAAGGGGAAAAGTCATCATTTATTCATATTCTTCGTTTATATGTATGTATGTATACACACATACACGTACTCCAAAATAAAATGTAGGGTGAAATGACAGAATTTAAAAATTTTCACGAATTAAAAATTTTCACCGAGTCTATTTTAGATTATTCATTGAATATATAATTCTGTTCATATTATTTAATCACATATATTCAAGTATTGTGTGAATAAACCTTTTATCATAACTATATATTGATCCGCCCCGACACCAATTAAGTTAAAGAAACCATTCCACCGTAAGCTGTCTGAAGAAACCCTTGATCAAATTTGGCATTACCTTGCGATATTTAATAGCTTGTTGGTGCATTAGCTTTGGATCAAGGAATATACCACCGCCATAACTCATGCTCACCACAACTTTATCTTCATCCAACTTTTATCCTGGTTTATAGATTAAATTAATACAAGATATTTCTTTAATTATCTAATTTATATATAAAAGCATGAATTAAATTTAAATAATCATATAGATATAAGGAAAATATATAAACTTAAGCAAATCGACAAAGCATCCATTTGCGTAGGTGATGAAAACTCTGGGTTTTTCTTCCCCTGTACGCCAGGATTCTGCATAGGCTTGTCGGTTCTCTCATTCACCTGGAGGAGAGGGATAGAATAGAAGGCAGGTGCCCAACCCAAGCCTGATAGAACCTAGAAAAGCTCCTATGCCAATAGGGTACTAGACCAAAATTCCATTTTTGGAAAAAAAAACTTCTGTTCACTGAAGCAAACTTAAAATAAGCTTAATGATTTTTCTTTTACAGAAGGACAAAGTCCCTAATTTTGAATTCATAAGGAGAAATGCCGAAAGGTCGAAAGGTATAGGCTGGAATCTCTTTTATACTTAGTTGTATTATACGTATGTGTTAGTTTTTAAGTTAGCTTTATTATTGATTAGTGGTATTTTAGGTTTTTTTCATTATTTTCAAACAATATTTTATTTCTAAATTTAAATTTATGTAATTAATTTAGATCATTTTTAAATGAAATAATAATGTATAATTTTTTTAAAAAAAATTGATAGAATATTCAACATAAGTGGAACCATTTTACTTTTAACAATGGAGCAGATCCCTGACCATGGTAGAAAGGTATAAAAGTTGAACCCTAATTAATACGTGAAATTTAGCTGTGCACGGTCCTTTGCATGGGGATGTGGAGATGGTAGTCCTGCTGGTTTTGAGTGGCTACAAATATTCTCACATGTCTTTTGAACTTTTTTCATCCTTGTCCATCTTCGAACTGTGTTTTTGGCGGCAAGAATTCCTATCTGTAATGCTCAAAGTTTAAGTTTAAATCTTAAAATTATTTTATATCATTGAATTATAAAACTATTTTTGATGATTTATTTACTTAAACAAAAATTAATACCAATTATTTAAAATATATCATAACTTAACTTCATTCTAAATTGATAGACTCATTTTTTATTTCACTAAAATTAAGAAAACATAATTAATTCTAGTCAGAAATTTAAATTTAAATATATTATTTTATTATATTCATTATGAAAGAGAAAAATATTTTATTAATTTTAAAAAATATAATTTAATAACAATATATAAGTCATTAATATGTTTTTATTTAGGATGAGTTCATCCTCAATTATTACTAATTATTTGCTAAAGCTTATTTCTTTTTAGTATATTTACACCATCAAACTTAGATTTTTTAATGTGTGTGAGTTTTTTTTTATTGAAATGTTGATACATAATTAATAGAATGTGTAAAATCGAATAAACAATGAAAAAGATTTTGAAGCATCTTCAAATTAAAACATTAAAGGTTAGATAAATGATTATTTATGAATATGATGATAATATACTAACAATGAGGGAGGATTTTGATTTAGAGTTAGAAGGAAGTTTATAAAAATAGGGAGAGAACTTGGTAAGAATTGCAGATGTCCCGTCACTATTTCGACTTTTAGTAGTCAACTTGCCATTTAATATTTTCATCATCAAAAAATTATGAGGAAAAAGAAATGACGTCTCTGCATGACCTTATTTATAAGGCAAAGAATAAAGGGGCTAATAGTCTAATTGTCGGCTACAAATTGGTGGGTAGATACAGCAATCGTAAGCAAAGATTTATACTAATTTCCTTATCCGTAATTAGCGTTTCAAGACTTGTTCTACCATATACCCCATTCCCATAAATGGCGAATCAACATTTAAACATCTTTAAGAAAAAGGTTTTACTTTTTCTTTGCCAATCATTGTCTCCATGCCCTGCATCTTTGCCTTCCCCACATATATCTACATACATTCATGCTCTTCATCAACACCCGAATTAGGGTTTTCAAAATTACTATTAGTCAATGAGTCGAACCGTTCGTGAGCTATTCGATACTCAATTCGATAAAAGCTCGTTTGAGCTCTTTCGTTAAATTAAACGAATCAAGCTCAAGCTTGATTTTGAAGCTCGTTTTGTAAACGAGCCGAGCTCGAGCTCATTAATATTTAATTCGTGTAAGATCGTGAGCTTACTCGTTTATGAGCTCGTGAAACGGCTCGTTTATGAGCTCGTGAGCTTGCTCGTTTATGAGCTTGTGAGCTGGCTCGTTTATAAACTCGTGGAACGGCTCATTTGTAAGCTCGTGGAACGGCTTGTTTGTAAAATTGTTTTGATATAATTTATTTTATAATAGTAATAATTTATTTATATATGAATGTTAAATAATTCAAATATATGTATATAGTAATTAATAATATATTACGTATATCAAAAATTAGTTTTTATATTATTGTTATGATTGCATCTATAAATAATTTACTAATTAATACTGTATAAAATATTTATTTTTAATTTTAAATAAAATACAATTAATATAGATAAGATACATTTATATGACACTTAAAATCATAAGATTCAAATCATATTAGATTCAATAATACTAAAATAAATAAATTATTTACATTACAAAAACTTCAATACAAATAATGCTTATAAATTAACTAATGAATGTGTCATTTTATAAAATTAGCAATAATTTATCATAAGAGAATAATATGATTCAATAAATTAGAAATGAATGATTGAAGTGAATATATAAGAATTATATTAAAAAAGTGTCTCTCTACTTTTATACTTTTACTAAATAAAATTAATCAAAATTATTCTCAATTATATTACAAATAAAAAATATATTTATTAATATAATTCATCAATAATTACCTTATGATAAAATATTTATTATTTTGTATAATTTAAATAAATAAAAGTTAGCTACCTATTTTTCATATGTAATAAATATTAATTATTCAAATTTTTTTAAAAGCTCATTTTCAAGCTTGAATTCGAACTTATATTACGAGCCTGTTTTAAAGCTTGATTTTGAGCCTGTTTTTGAACTTGTTTACGAGTTTTAATCGAATATATAAATGAGCTGAGTTCGAGCCAAATTCGAGTCGAACACGAACCTCATATATTCAAGCTTGAGTCGAGCTCAAACTCCAACATTTAAAAAAATTCGAGCTCGAGCTTGCCCAAAATCTCACAAACCAAGCTTGAACACTTGAAAACTTAGCTCGATTCAGCTCGTTTACACCCCTAATTACTATTATCTTCGCTTCATCATTGAACTTTTGCATGGTATAGTTTTATGCATAGCTTTTGATTGTTCCAACAAAACCAACTAGTGATGGTAATTTATTTCCATAATTAACACAAGCACGACTCAAAGAAAAGTAACATGCATGCATTCATTTTATCAAACTTTTTGAATTGATGAAACCCTAATACAAACACCTAGTCACTTTAAGAGTCTTTATCCCACATTAATTCATACATTGCTTTCTGTTCTTGCCGCCCTATTGTCTTCATTGACCCAGCGCAGGATCACCTTTTTCAGTTTTACAGACGAACCCCATGTGAGATAAGAATGTGCAATGTTGAAACAACGCAGAAAGTTTCTCAAAAAGAAGTATGAATTGAATTAAAAAAGCATCTCCAAACAACTTTTAGCTTTTAAAAGTGGGCCTAGGCAGTCAGTTTCCTGACTCCCTAGTCGCCATGGATAAGAGGGCATAGAAATTCCTGGGTTTGTTTAGCGAAGACAAATTTCAAATTGTATTGACGAAGAAATTGTACAGTAAAATGAGCGTAATAGGTGTAACGGGGAATCATACGGGTCCGTTGAGACATCAATATCATCTTTATATGCTTGTGATTTTGTAAGGCCAGTGATCATGAGCATGCAATATCCCACAACCTTCCCCGAAATTACAACGTGAAGTCCCGATTACGATGCAAATTATATTAGTTAGACTGTAAGTTATATCAGTTCAATGTCGTCAAATAACATAATTAATTTTTAGACTCTGGATTGATTTCTATAATGACATGTTTATCTGTTATCCCTATTCGTTTTTGGTGAATTAACTATGACTAACAAGAGAAACTCATTTCAAAGAAAAACGTAACTACATGGTAATTTCTTATGCTTTCTGGAGCTCAAGTTTGTTTGAAAGATGGACATTCAAATAGAAAAGGAAAAAGGGAAAGATATGAAAAGGGTACTGAAGTCTGCAATATGGTATGATGATATCACTTCAGCAAATACCCTTTTCCGGTCTTTATTTGAATGCTTCCATTTTCTGTGCCGTGTAACGAAATGCAGGCTGCAACTGACAGCTGAATGCACTTTTTTGATGAACAATTCAACTTGCACGATCGAATTGACTGGAATTTCTGAGAATTCAGACTAGGATATTTATTTGTGAATCCGCAGACCGCCTAACAACAACGCCAAGATATTTATAACATGCAACTACTCGACCACCCAATTAAGTTTTATCATATCTTTTATGACAGTAATCATGAACATAAGACAACCCTAATCGTCCTTGAATACCCAGTAAACTAATTACAAGTACTCTAATCACAACTTAACCATAATTAACTACCGACAACACTTTTTCTTGACCGTACCATATATCATGCTAATTTCCTCAGAAATTCTGAAAATGATGCAAGTTCATGGAAATTTCAGATTATATTTTGTACTAAAAAATACAAGAAAAAAGAATGTATAACTATTGCCATGATAACGTACAGGGTGTAATAATGCATGCAGATTTGACTATCCCGACAACAATTCGTACCCTTAGCATCACTAAAAAAGGAAATCATCAACTAACTAATCACATTATTAAGTGGCTTAATGATGTGTTACTTCGGTTCTGATAGATACCTAGCGGTGATTGGCATAAATATTTGTGCTTTTCTCTTGTCTTATTAAGGATTTTGTTCCTAATTTCCAACTACGCTTTTAGCAAGTAAAGAATCACTCGAAACAAAAATATAAAATGATAGTTCTTTTGACTAAATTAAATAATTTTTATATAAATATTAAAAAATTGAAATTTTTCAAAAGATTTTGAAGATGAATTTATGATGGACAAATTTTATCATTACATACACTAAAAGAAGAGAGTTTACAAATAGCTAAAAGCAAGAACACTTAATTTTCAGTTTTACCCTTCTAAAATATAAATAAAACAGTAAAATTACTATTTTACCCTTCTTCCAGCTCTCCCATCACCTCCCCTCCTCCTAATAAATTATATATTATAATAATAATAATAATAATAAATAAGAATTATTATAAAAAATAAATATTAATATAAACAATACATATAAATAATAATAATTATTATTATAATTAATAATAATAATAATAAATTATATATAATAATAATAATAATAAATATTCATATAAATAATAATTATTACAAAAAATAAATATTAATACAAATAATACTTATAAATAATAATACTATTACAAATAATTAAAATATTTGAAATGCAATAATAATAATTATAAATAATTTATTATTATCATTAGTCGTAATTGTAATAATAATAATTATAAATAAATTACTAATAATTCAATATTAATAATAATTATTATTATTATCAAATTTCATTACACTTTATATTCATAACAATATAAATAAATGACTGAAGGTAATTAGATAATAAATTAGGAAATGTAATAAAATTTATTATATAAATATTAAATGTAATAAAATTTATTATATCAATATTTAATGTTAGTTATTAATATATATTTGATATTAAATTTAATTTAATTATTTTTCATTAATATTTTATATATATAATATAAATACTTATAAATTTATTATTATTATTATTATTATTATTATTATATCAAAATAAGTGATTCTAATTGATTTTTATTTTTATTTTTTAAAATTTAAGTAAAATAAAATTTTTAATCTTATCTTTTATGATAAATATATATTTATATTTATATTTATATATGTTGGCATTTTAACTGGTTAAATTCTAAAATGTATGATTTAAAACATTTTTCCTTCTGGGGAAAAAATTTCAGCCAGCGATGACCCTTACTTCCCTGAAGGGGAAAGTCTCGTCGAAATTTCCAGTCAGTGATGTCGTTTCTGGAGTTCTAAATCCTAAACGGGAAAGACAATGCAAGGAATTATCATCATGTTATCACAACTGCATGATGGACAGATGGCAAGAAACTGGCTGGTCCTATAGAACCCAGTAAAGTGCAAATTCAGAAGCCATCGATTACACCAAAAACCATATCTTTTGAGATAACTCAACTTTCCACACAAGTTGTGACACATTACAGCGATAAGGACCCACTTAGAGGTTATCTTCTAGGCCTCTTATTGAACCGTCAGGTCTCTGCAATTAATATCAAAAAGTGGGTGGTGGCAAGTGACTCGGACCACTGACTCAATCTAAGCCTAAATCTCCCCTTATATAATCTCCTCCATAGCTTGCTGCTTTCATTCGAAACCCAAACCAAGCCTTCTTCTTCTACATCAATTCTTCCTCCTGGTTACTCATCTTCTTTTGCTATTCTTCTCTTCTCTTCTCTTCTCAAGGTCTTAACTATAGCATATAGTTGAAATAAAATGGCAAACGCACGCATAGCAAAGTTTATTACAGAAGTTGCACCTCCACAGTACATCAGTGTCATGAGGCATAGAGCATCAAAGATGCTGGATACTATTAATGAAGAGGAGAGAGATGTTAGCTCAACCAACTATCTCGCTGGTGCTCCTAGGAAACCTGTTTCGGCCAATACCGCTTCCGCCGTTGCTGGTAACTCCAGCTACTTTACCGAAAGGGTTCAAAGATCTTTCTCGATTTTTGAGAATTAAGTAGTATATAATTTCGACTTGCCTGTAACCTGTTGAGGATGAGTTTGCATCCTTCATTATCCCTTTTCGTGTTTTTTCATTAGAGGGAACAGAGGGATTGGTTTTGGCTTCAGAA
The DNA here is from genome assembly GCA_948192965.1 of Dalechampia spathulata. NCBI lineage: Eukaryota > Viridiplantae > Streptophyta > Magnoliopsida > Malpighiales > Euphorbiaceae > Dalechampia > Dalechampia spathulata. The sequence goes on from CANYBF013588030.1 coordinate 7,940, forward strand.
GTTGCACATATTAAGCAACATAATGTTGTCAGGCGTGTACTTTCAATGATGTACATAATGAAAAACTTTCAGCAATAATCGCAAAGTTAGTAAAAGTTTTGAAATTTCTGGTTGAAAAATAACATCATGGAATGGATGATCCTGCATTCATCTCTAATTTGAGTTGTCATGTTGCACCAGATGGCTTGTCTTCTCTTCTATTTCCTTCACTTGATTAGTTGACTTCCATAACTTATAACTACTTCCCAGAAAAAAGGCATAGGAGAGCATGACATGTAGTTTTACAAATTCTCCTCATATTTGTACTAAATATACGACCTCTCTGACAGCTTACTTCCAAGTAAAATCCGCAAACGGGATGCATTAAGCTAGCCTCCACCTTACAGAACCTAACTTCTGGTTTAATTCCCCTCCTCTGCAACTCTTTTGCTTTTGCTTTGTACTTCGATCCTTGTGAAAAATTAAGGATGACCCATTTCTTTACATCTGTAGAATATATACATTCGCTTCACCTTAAATTTGGAATCTGGCTTCGTCCTGAGTGCAATGGATTGTTTTAACTTGTTTCATGGTGGATATAGTTTTGTGCATATTTAGGAAAAGGAATTATCAACAACATTGATCAAGATTGTCTTTTTCAAGAGTTTGTCCACACTTGCTATCAAGATGGTTCCCGCTGCCATCCTCAATTCATTGTGGAGATTTTCTCCAGCTTAGTCTTCAGGCAAGACGCTTCTTTCCAACTTATGTCACTTCTGGTTGCAGATTAATCTTTTCATATTTCGTGAAAGTAATAGATTATATTAAAAAGATTTTAACCATTCAAAAATTTAATTATGTATTAATAAATAATTATATCATAATTAAATATTAATAAATTTGATAAGAATAGATATTAAACCGTTCTTAAATCTCATGATATTAAAATCTCTATAATTAAAAATTTTTAATTTATTAAAAATTATATAACTTAAACCAGGTAACTTTATCCAGGCTTAGTATATGTGCTTGATATTGTCATCATCCTTTTTGAAATTCAATTGGATTCTTATTTCGTTAAATAAAATATTTCAATGGTTTAAGAAGACAAAGAAAACCTAAAATTCCGCCCATGATAAGCCATGGGAGATTATATAATCTTAAAAGCAAGTTATGAAACTTAAATACATGACGTAGTCAAGAAGGGGCAATGCGTTATGTTAGAAAACGATCCTATAATCCCCACCGGATAGAGCCCATCGTTATTTTGTGATAATGAAGAAAGCAGCGAACCTGGATGGAACTTAATATTGTACGCAAAAGAATCGGCGATTGCGAACTAGAAATTCATGGTAATTTTGATACCCTTGAACCAACATGTACACACCTAAAGAGAGATAAGCGAACCAGATTAATTTAACAAAGCTAAGCCCCGGTTGACTTTTTTATCTTCTTCCTCTGTCCTGAAGACTTCAAACCAATTTTGCGCTTCCTGGATGTTTCTGATTGAACTTTCTCTTTCAGTTTTTCCATTGCTGACACGTTCAACAAAAAAAAAAAAACAGCTCAGTTATCTAGGCCGAATGAATGATAAAAGATGTAAAAAGAGAACAATGTATGATCTCCAGGAGTGTAAACAGGAGATTATAAGTTCATCCCAGGGAATGAAGCGCGGGAAAGTTACCACTCTCATAAATAGGGTGAAGAGACTCGATTGAACTGGAAGGAAGAGAATAAACTGGAAAAGAGTCATTGCTGGCCTTTTGTAACAGTTTCCTGAAATGCCTTACCTGTAAAAATTATAACGACATATGATCCCCACAATTGTAAACAGATGATTATCAGTAGTCGACATGCGCATTATACCTCATCGTTATGCAACAATGTGAAACAGCGACCAACTTGGCCTGCTCGGGCTGTCCGACCAGCCCGATGAATATATGTCTTTATATAGGCAGGTTTATCATAGTTGATGACATTTCTAACCCCTTCAACGTCCATTCCACGCGTCATTGCATCAGAAGAAACAAGCACCTGAATCTTTCCTTCACGGAAGGCCTTCAAAGTCTTGCTGCAGTGAGTTAATTCAAGTATTCAAGAAAGACCCTCCATACTTTATTATTTTTATTATCATTATCAAAAGATGCTACATATTTAGCATGCCCCCTCCCCCGGGGAAAAAAAGAACACGTGAGTAAACAAATTTTACCTTCTTACAGATTGATGTTGAAGACCCGAATATTCCTTGATCTTCACTTTCAGATCATCAAAAAATTTCAATAAGGTGCAAAGCCGATGAGTTGACTCCACAGATGATGCAAAAACTATGCATTTCTCCCCTCCTAAATTTTGTATAAGAGCAAACAGGTACAGAGGTTTCAGCCGGGGCTCACAAATCTGCATTTGTGATGTGGACAATTGAATTCAGCAGAGAGAAAATATAACAATAGTGTGTTTGAGACCATTCAAACTGGACTTGGGATATGCTCTGCTTCAAGAGTGAAGCCTCAACAGAGAGCACCTAGGCAGGGTTAAATACTAACAGATTCTAAGTCAGGAATTCAATAACCATTCAGCTGCAGCAACTTTCATAGCATTTATCATTTGGTATTACAAACATAGTTGCAGAAAGCATACCACTCTATAGGATTCCAATTTTTCAGGTAGCTGATAACGCTTTTGTCCAGTTGTTAGGAACAAAGGATGGTGCAGGACAAGTTGAGCGAGCTTGCTAGGATCTTGGGTTAATGTGGCAGATAAAACCATCTTTGCGAGCCGAGGATAGGGTTTTCCCTTAAAACCTCTTTCAACACCACTGCAAAAGAATATGTAAAAATCCTCGTTAGTAGATTATAAGATACAATAAGATTAACATTCAGTGCTGTTATAAATAATAATAAGGGGGAACATTAAAAGCAGAATAGATTTGATCAAGAAAAATAACTAATGTGTCTGACCCCAAAACATCATTTCATAGCATCATTTTGAGTACCAGATCAGTAACAAGATAATTTAAATAGCAGTAGGTTCAAAATATGATTTCAATAACCAGAACAGTCATCCTAAAAACAATGAATTTAAAAAGTGGATAAAATGGATGAAGACAAGCTGACCGAGAACTTACCATCTCCTTATAGTTTTCAAAGGGCCAAGAGGAGAAGCTATGAAATTATTAGCATGAGGCAAGATGCTTTCGTCATGGGAACTAGTCATTTTGAGTACAGTAGGAAGCCAAGATTGGTATGCTTCCCTAAGTAAACGATCTGTTTCATCAACAACCTAAAATAGCTTAATTATAAGAACAAGTTTCATTATACAACAAACAAGTGCAATATAAATTCGTAAGATAAACTGTTTGGTTCTTGCAAGCAGACCACCAAGGACATACATATCCAGGAATGCCAAGTACAACAGAGATGTGACCCAGGTTTGAAATATAGCTACATATGTTCATAAATTCAAAAATGCATTAGAATTTTCATTTGGAAGCTAGACAATACTCTACTTACAAGATAACGAAGGTGCTCAAGTGTAAACCCCTTTGTGTTAGTGATATGATCCATAAGTCGGCCAGGTGTGGCGACCAATATGTCAACCGAACTCACTAACTCTTGCATGAGAATGAGATCATCCATATCATAACAAATGCCAGCCTCAAGCTTAGGCTTCTTAATAAGCTCAGAAATTTCACCAGCAATTGAAGATTGACCAACGGCCAAACCAACAGATAATCCCACAGCGGGTGCAAGAGCGGCAAACACTTGTTTAACCTACATCAACGCAAGCGTGAAAAGAAATACGCTATCAGCGCATGATGTGCTGTTACATTAAATTAATCGAAACAGCTCTAGCACTGATGACAGAATTAAAGGAGACTAAACAAATACCTGCAGAGCTAAATCGCGTGTAGGCAGAACAATTAACGCGCGAAGACACCTGATAGACCGAGTTGAAAGCATCTGAACTATTGGTAAAGCGTAAGCTAAAGTTTTACCACTTCCAGTCGGTGAATTTATGCAAAGGTCTCTTTCAAAATTTCCAGGCCCAACAGTTTCTTGCCAGACAGCAACTTGAACTGGAAATAACGATGTGAAATTCATCTTCTCCTCCAGAACTGCCTTTAACCTGAATTATTACACGAAATAAATTTTTATTCAAACGAACATTCCGTATCTAATTACGCATCGTTAAAAGCTTAAGTAGGTACCTCGAGTCGAGAAATGGAATTAAATCAAGAGAGCATTCTTCGAATTGCCTTACATCAACTGGACATCTCATCCATGGCAAAACTGGTATGCTTCGTCTCTTCCCTGACGCTGATTCCTCCATTATTTCATTTACCAACTGTTTACTCGCCCTGCATGTCCGTTTTCCTCAAATTCGATCTAAACCCCTAACACTCGTACCTAGGGTTTTGCAGTCAAAGCGACAGCACGATCCAATTAGGCCTAAATTTGATGCTTGACCCAACAGGAGGCCCATTTCAATGGTTTCAACCACTCAAATCTGACCAAGATTGATGTGCGTGAGACGAAGTCAACCACAATTAGACGATCAAACTTTGATTAACTGAATAGTTTAATATATTTTAACCTTTGCCCCCAAAAAAACAAAAGAATAAATGGAGACGACGCGCGCTCCATCAAACAGAATATAAGCATTGACAGCAAATTTAAGCAAACGTCGTTATCATTATTAATCACGCTGTACTGACAAATACTTCGTCGTCGAAGAGATTTTTATATAATAAAAGAAGTATTAAAAATTAATTAAATAATAAATAAAAAAAACGATGCTCCCTCGCTTTTAGCCAAGTGGCATCCCTCTGTTAAGTGAGTAAAAAATATGATAGAGTGATTAATTAACAAAATAATGAGAATAATTAATAAATGTACAATTAGAACATTTTGTTAGTATTTGAAACCGAATACCGCAACTAACACAGGATAACATTTAAGTTTTTTTTTCAGACAAAAGGTACAGAATATTAAAGTCCTAGGTTCAATGATTCCGGAACCAGCGAGGATCGCTACGTGTCTAGTTATAGGATTATCATGGACATTAATCATGATTATACAGTTGATTAACTTATAAGATGATAACATGATCCTGACAAATTCCAATCCGTTTAAAACTGTATAACCATGAAGCTTGGATTTACTTTTTAAAACTGTATAATTGAATTTTTGTTGATGGATCAGGAACGATAAACGTTCCTGATTTAATATTCAAAGGCTTTCTAGAGTAGTATATGATTCAAAGTTTTGAGTTTTTATAATATTAATTAGTTTAAAATTTTGATTTATATTTACATGCTTTCAGTATTTTTTTTCTATAATTTTTATGCTGCAAACATGTCATAAAATTTAAATACTTTCAAATTATTTATAAATTAAGCTCAATAATATAAAAATATTTTTAGAATAAAATGAATTAAAGTAATATGTTTGTAAAGATATATAGAGATAATGAAAATAAATGTTATTACAAAAAATGTGAAGAGATAATATGAATTAAAAATTTAAAAGGAAGTTATCTAATCTAATAACTCACTTAATAAATTAATATTTATTTATTTAAATTTAAATTGTAAAAAATTTTATTTTTTAGTAGAAAGTATTATATATTATTAAACAATATTTGTAATTAGTTTATTAAAAAACTGTATGTGATTAGATTATTGAACTTCAATAATATAATTTGCGTATGAATTATTAAAGCTATGTTTAATTTCAGGATCCGGTAATATAAATTATTTACATTTTTTCCATATAGTTATTTTCGGTTTTTATATCAATAATAGCTTTTTGTTATATCAGATGGAGATATGGTTGTTATTTCAAATAAAACTATGGTTAAAATTCGTTTGGCTGGTTTAGTCTCTTAATTCTACCCCGTGCCTTGCTTATGTCATGTTCATAATGTATTCTTAATTTATATTATCTTCTTATTCTCCCCCCCTCGTCCCTCTCAACGACCAACCAAATAATTTTAAAATTCAATAACATAATTTTATTAACTTAATTTAATATATAAGTCTTTCCTACCATTGATTATCAATGACTTAAAAAAAAAAGGAAAATACTATTTATCTAAGCCATTTTGATGTCAGATATATAAAATGAATTATTATTAGAATTTTAAATTACCAAGTCTTAAAGATGAAAGTACTACGTGTCCAATAATTTTATGGGGTTTGATGAATCCATTGAATGCATTGAGACTGGAGTACGGACAAGAAGTAGAATCCTACCGCCCACCACCTAGGCGGCGGTCACGGGGAAGCCCGGCGGTTGACAGGTCTATTTTCATTACCAGCAAGATGTTGAAAAAGGATAGAAGCGGTACTTTATCCAGCAAAATATATATATGTATGTATGTATGTATATTAAATTGATCCTCGTTCTTTGACATTTAAGTTAAAATTTGATTAAATAAAAGGTTGGACTCACCCAAATCATGCAAACTATAATTGCCCTTCAATTGTTGTTTAAAAAATAAGAATGATTGAAATCCACCGGTCGACATGCTTAAATTTGTGTAAGTTGAGGCGGTTTTTTAATATTAGTTTATTATTAACCTTAATGTATGCTAAAGATAAGTTAATTTAGCTGTATTTGCCCGATGTCGAGCAACCAGCACATGATGCCATGCATACTAGAAACAAAAAAAATAAAAAAATAAAAAAGTGTCATGCTTCAGTACATTCAATTAATTCATTATAAATTATATTTAATAATTTAAATTTTATAAATATTATACGAATATAAAGCATATTTAATTAATTAAATTATATGATATCTTAAGATAATAACTTAGGAATAAATTATTTTGTTGGGGATTTTCACATGGTCGTCAACAAATTTTGGTATCGTCGAAGTTCAATCGGTGGGAATTCTGGAATTTTCAATTTCCTTCTATCCCAGTCTGCAATTGGAAAATGGACTCAACTTTAATTTCTAAGCACGTGTTTTTAAAGCTAATTCAGCCATCTAATATTGCCCGGGGAAAACTTCGTTCGGAATTGCTCGCCATTCAAACAAGGAAAAGCGAATCATTCAAAGGATGACGATATTGCGGTTCAAACGGGAAAAGAATCACTTCCTCCGTTTGATGTTCATGTTCTGAATTGTAAATGAGTTGTTTTAAATGACAACGATGAGGAATTTACTAATTTGACCGCATGAATAAAACAAGTTCAAAATCAACACAACCACCATTTATCGGGTAGAGATATGCAATAGAAGAGAGTAAATTATCCCAAATTTCGTCACTACACCTAATCAGCTCCAATCGGAAGTTAATAATTACAAATGTCGGATTGTACTTTCTATTCGGATCTATTTGAAAATTCCAATGACAATCCCTCGTCCCGAGTTCCCAGTCTGACTCGCACAATCGCACGCGCTTCACGTCCTTGCGTTAGAAACAAAATCCAACTCTCAAATAAAGCCTTCCTCGCGTAGCTCTTAACCAACACCAACAATACCTGTAACTCTATTTTTCCTTTCCACAGAATTTATAGCACAGATCTGTTATTCATTTATTTATGTCCTTCCTTTGTTGTTTTTTGCTGCACACATCACCACCGCACATTGATTTTATTTGATTCTTCGATCCGGGCCTCGATTCTTCGTTTTTATTTTCTCGAGATCTCTGCCATTTGATTACGGTTTCGAAAGTTTTTGTTTCCTTTTCTGTTCGCTTAACGAGATATTGTGGTTTTGTTTTGGGTATTTATACTAATCACACACGCACAGAAAGAGTCCTTTGATGGATCCGCTTTTATGGGACTCATGCCCGATCAAACTGTCAATATTTTCTACTACCTTTTATTTTTGTTTAAAGGCAATTCCCGTGATTCTCGAGATTTTTAGTTGATTAACAAGAGAGAAATCTAAGGTTTCTATTGTTAGTAGTTTGTTCTTGTTTATCTGTTTCCTTTCTAATTCAAAGTTGAAGGAGAAAAAAGAGAAGATGAGAGTGGAAAAGTCTCAAGTCTGGCAACCCTGTAAAAAGAAGAGGTCTTGACCGACGGAGGAATTGAAACTTTATAGAGAGAGCCAGATTATAGTTTGAGAGAAAGGGAAAGATTTGGAAAGAGAACAAATGACGTCCCGAGGAGGAGGAGGTGGTGCTGGTGGTAGTGGAGGAAGCAGTAGGACCCGTGTTGGGAGGTATGAATTAGGAAGGACTCTTGGGGAAGGAACCTTCGCGAAAGTGAAGTTTGCCAGAAATATTCAGACTGGTGATAATGTCGCTATTAAGATCATGGACAAGGAAAAAGTTCTCAAACATAAGATGATCGGCCAGGTCCTTTCTCTGATCCTTTTCTCATTATTCTATTGTTAAGATTTTTACCATTTTGAATTAGAAATCAACGAATAGGATCTCTTTCTCCTTCTCTTTTTAATTTTCTTTATTTTGTCCGTTTCGTTAGTACTTTTGAGGTGAAATTATTAAAGTCAACTGTGTTCTGGAGAATAGTCAGTTAGGCTTAATGTTATGCTGTTCTTCTGTCACTTTGTCAATTCTTTTCAATAAAATTTCAAGAAAAATAAGGACAAAAGAGAGACGGAAAAGGTTATAGCTGTAGCTAATCATATGGAAACTTTGTTGGTGGGTATTGTGTTAAGGCTAATTTGTATGAAGCTGAGGTATTAATTTGGCTATTAACTTAAGTTGTTGTTTTCTTAGCTGAACGATGCCATGTTTGTTTTCTGGTTTGTTCTTTTGCAGATTAAACGAGAAATTTCAACCATGAAACTCATCAGACACCCAAATGTGATCCGTATGTATGAGGTTTGCATGCCATTTACGTTTTTCAGTCATTTTGGTTCTCTTTGTCATTTATTTTTTCCCTGGTATCTCTGAATAGCGGAAAGCAAACACATCTGGTAGCTCCTGGAGGGGTTGGTGTATAACATGGGATTTGTATGAATGATGTAGAAGGTTACCTTGTATTTGATTTATCTTCCTCAACTGTTGCTAACTTGAAGTTTCACTTGTTTGCTCTACGCTGTACATCCAGTGGATGTTAAGTTTTATATGCTACTGTTTCAATTGTTAGCTTTCTGTCTTTATGGTTAAATAACTGACTTCCGGTGATATTTGTGAGGTAGGTTATGGCAAGCAAGACAAAAATATACATCGTTCTGGAGTTTGTTACTGGTGGTGAACTTTTTGACAAAATTGTGAGTTGGTTATGCCTTTCCAATGTTTTACATGAATGTTTAGTTGCCTGATATATGTCGTTTTTTGTCCAATTTTTTTCTTGAGTTAGGCAAGTAAAGGGAGGTTAAAAGAGGATGAAGCTAGAAAGTATTTTCAGCAGCTTATTAATGCTGTGGATTACTGTCATAGCAGAAGCGTTTACCATAGAGATCTAAAGGTTTGAGCTTTATTACTGTTTGCATGCTTAACCTATGAATTACTTCGAGTTTGGGTACAATTTGTAACATTGGAATGTTAATGTGGATTTTGAATCACAGCCTGAAAATTTGCTGCTGGATGCCAATGGAGTTCTTAAAGTTTCAGATTTTGGATTAAGTGCACTACCTCAGCAAGTGCGGGTGAGTATGTATGTATGATGATTTCGTGGATCTACAACATAGGCTTGCACAAGAATTATCTGCCATTTTTTATTTTATTTAAGCATATATACAACTGATATCATTTAATGTCTCTTAGGAAGATGGATTACTTCACACAACATGTGGAACTCCAAATTATGTTGCTCCAGAGGTAGAGTCTTTTCCAAAAAGATTGATGTTTCTTACCAACTTTCTGTCCCACTTCCTCTTTTCTTACAATTCATGCTTCACTTTTCAAGGTCATTAATAATAAAGGCTATGATGGTGCTAAGGCAGATTTATGGTCATGCGGTGTGATTCTTTTTGTTCTAATGGCTGGTTACTTGCCATTTGAAGAATCCAACCTTATGGCTCTTTATAAGAAGGTAAGGAGTCACATTATTTTGTCTGAAGTGCAGAAAATTTTATTCAAGCTGTTTGTTTGAACTTGGTTGTATATTCAGTGCTCTAAAAGGAACACAATTCTCTTAGCTTATGAGGTTTGTTTTGTTTGGTATGTGCATGAGATGAATATCTAAATCTAGAGCTCGGCTTTTATGACATGTAAAGAGTTGGCTTTTATTTGTGAGATGAGGTCAAACTGAAGTCCCAAGCAACATGAAGAGTAAAATAGCATGTTCATTCTTATCTTCTGTTCTTTGTAAGAAGAAATGATCCTAGTCTAGACTTGGCAACGTATGTGCATTTTTTGCAAAAGATGCATATAAATATGTATCAAATTGAAAATCTTTTGAAATATGGTTTCGTGTGATTGCAGATTTTTAAGGCAGACTTCACATGTCCTCCATGGTTCTCCTCTAGTGCAAAGAAACTAATCAAAAGAATTTTGGATCCTAATCCTATGACTGTATGTTCTGCCTGCCCTCTTTTCTTAGATAATTCATTTTCACGTAATCTGTACAAAGTTCCACAACTTCAAACATGAATTCATTGCGTATGCTAATCATTTGAAACAGCGCATTACTATTGCCGAGGTTATCGAAAATGAGTGGTTTAAAAAAGGATATAAGCCACCTACATTTGAACAGGAAGAAGTTAGTCTTGATGATGTGAATTCTATCTTCAATGAAACAGGGGTATGATTCCTGTGTTTTGTTTCTGCTTTATGCTATCATTCTTCCTGGTATGTTCATGATCTTCCCCCTGGTGAACAGGATGGTGCGAACCTTGTTGTGGAGAGGCGAGAACCTCCTATAGGTCCAGTGGCACCAATAACTATGAATGCTTTTGAACTTATTTCTACATCCCAAGGTCTCAACCTCAGTAGTCTTTTCGAGAAACAAATGGTACTTTTTTTTTGCTGACCTTTGTTATTCTCCTTCGGCAAGCTTTTACAACATGAAAATCAACCTAAGCTAACTCTGAGAAATGAAAACAGAGCGTTTGAGTTTCTTATTTCCACGATGCTAGGTTTTTTTTAGTATAATTACTGAACACACCTACCATTTTGGCTATGCAATTTAATTTGAGTTAACATAAACTTAGAGAGTTTGCATTTTGTCTTTGACCAGGGGCTTGTGAAACGAGAAACGAGATTTACATCCAAACATTCTGCTAATGAGATAATTTCAAAGATTGAAGCTGCTGCAATGCCGTTGGGTTTTCAAGTGAAGAAAAATAACTTCAAGGTGCTGCTTGAAATCATTCGTAGAATAATGCTTGTTAGTTGATGTAAACGATATCAAATGAGGAAGAAACCAAAATTATTGAGATACCTAGTCGTTTCATTATTGGTTGATTGATAATTTGTAATGCAATGTTTATTTCCAATGTCAGATGAAGCTTCAAGGTGAGAAGACTGGACGCAAGGGTCATTTGTCTATCGCAACAGAAGTATGTCCCAAGGATAGCTATGATGGGAACTACTTTTTTCTTTTTCCTCTAGTGTAAAGATTGGTTTTTTTATGAGATATGCTCTTATTTTCAGATCCTTGAGGTGGCCCCTTCTCTTTATATGGTCGAGCTTCGCAAATCTGGTGGAGATACCCTGGAATTTCACAAGGTATGGGACTGAATCAACAATATTTCCATTTTTCTTTCTACAGCTAAAGTTGTTCGTTTTAATATAATCATCTCTAAATTCAAACCATTCGATTTAACTGATAGTTTTACAAGAACCTGTCGGCTGGCTTAAAAGATATTGTTTGGAAAGCAATTGATGAAGAGAAGGAAGAAGAGGTAGAGAGAAACGGTTAGTATCCTTTTCCAGTTCCGCATGGCATCAATTTCTACAAGGATCTCATCGAGGACCATAGGTTTTTTTCGCATAGACAACGAGACCGATCATGAAATCTATTCTGCTTCCTTTAGCTTCGATGTAGTTTGAAATTTTCAGTGAAGTTCAATCATGTTGGTTTTTTGATCCTACAGGTGCTGCTGTGGTTCCAGTGTAGTCAGCGGCGTCCTTTACGGGTTTCAATTTGCCTGGAGGGCTCTTTCTTTTGCAGTGAACTCTACTGCCTGTGTTCTTGTGGAATAAAAAAGATACCAAGCGTGTACGTAATGAAAGTTGGAAGGTTGTGATCCTGAAAACATGTTTATATTATGGATTATGGGTCTGGTTTGATAGGGGTTTATACAGTGATGTATCAACAACAGTTTCCTCCTCTGTTTAACCTTAAGCTTGTTATGTGTTTGCCTGTTTTACCCGCGCGTCTGATTGATGTTGTCTCACTTGATACTTTTCTAGAAGCTCGGCGGCGTTGTGTGTGGTTCGTTGTCAATGTCAAGAAAGAATATTCCCCTGCATCAATCTATTCCATAAACAGATTCCTTGACTTAATAATTATTTAGTATAAAGAGAATAACGACAACGAAAACTAATTTCGGTTTGAAGCACCGTTCGTTGGGCTGAAACCTGTTTCACTTCTTCCCAGATATGTCTCAAAAAACAATTTATGAAAGATGGATAAGGTTTTTCAATGATTTGATAGAAGCTATTTATCGTCATTATATTAATTTTCTGAAACATCTATAATTTACTTGCAAACTTTAGTCACTGATTGAAAGCCTAAAGATGTCTCTTTCAGTTACCAGTTATTTATAATGAATTACATTGTTATATTGTTCGTATTTAATTTTAATTAAACAACACTGATAAGAAGTAAATGCAATAAAAATATTTCAAAAATCAACCTAAAATTTTAAAAAATTAATAATATAATATTTTATTAGTTTATATCAAACATAACATAATTTAAAAACAATATATGATTATTATTGGAGTAATAAGATGGAATTTATGATTATTTTATTCATTTTTAGATGTATAGGAATTATTTAAAAAATAAATAATTACAAAAGTTGATAATGTTTAGCACGCCGCAAACAGTGCATGACGCTTTTTGTTGTTTAATTTTTGTCATTAATTATTTATTTATGGCTTCGAAACGAACGAGTAATCAACTTTTTAGAGAACCAAAGGGAGGGGGAAAAAAAGCAGAAAAACAACATGAGAGAAGAAGTTATCAGCTCCGGCGGGACCATGGATCCTACTCCTGCTGCAAGGTACCGATAATTCCTCTCTCCCAAACCCTAACTCCCATTGCGTGTGCTCATCAACTCTGATTATTCTTTTACCGTTCTTCTCGTATTCAATTTACTTCACTCCTTTTAGAATTAGGGTTTTCTCAATGTCTTTTCTGCGTTCATTTTTTGCCTCTGCTATTTGCATCTATTGTGTAGGGAAGGTTCAATTCAGTTTAATAAACTAATCATTATGAGTTCTAAAGCAATAAAGAAAAACATTGCTTTTGCAGCTCTGTTGGAGCGTCATCACCTGCTGGCGGTTCTGTTCTTCGATCATCAAAGGCTTCTTGTAGGCCATGGGAACGAGGGGATCTGTTGAGACGGTTAGCCACTTTTAAGCCCGCGAATTGGTTTGGAAAGCCTCAGGTAATTTGAATTCCACTCCATGCTATTGGTTACTTTACGTTTTCAATTTGTTGACCTCGCTAAAATTGTTAATTTCTTTAGGTAACTTATAGTTATTAATTAGTAAGTTGATTGTAGAATAACTGCTTACATTAACCACCTAACATATTTTCTCTAAGAGCACAGAGCCTAGTAAAATGCTTTTCGCTAGCTGAAAAGGAACCTTCACTTTCGAAATTCTAGAATTTTTTTCAATTATAAGCTATGGCTTCAAATTGAAGCAGTTTCAAGATTTTAAAGTCTATCCTGCTTTATGTTGCCCTTGTTTCCAAGTGTAGTTGTAAACTCGGTTGAAGTTTTTGTCATGTGAGCATCCCTGTTCGGATTCCTTGCAGACTGCTAGTTCATTGGCTTGTGCACAGAGAGGTTGGATGAATACTGACATTGATAAAGTTGTCTGTGAATCATGCGGTGCATGCCTGAATTCTGTCTTGTTACCATCCTGGACCCAAGCTGAAGGTTAGCTATTGTGATTCCAGTTGTTTGAATCCATCAACCATACACACAATGCACAGCGTTTTACATGCACAATGCTGACATTGCAGGGTGTTTTATGTGTAGTGGTTTGTCTTTTTATAGTAGTAGTGTGGGTTTTGGAAATAGATTAATTGGATAACTTGGTGAAAAAGGGATTAGATGTCTATTTTCCAAATTCATGAAAAGAAGGAAATGGATGAAGAGGAGATTTTTAACTCCAAGTTGATATTTCAACTTGTCTGGGAAAATTTTCTGGATTTGAATATCTGCTGCAATTTTTGTTAGGATTTCTTACAATCCCTTTCCTTTTGCCTTTCTTCCTTTGAAGTTGAAAGTGCCGCTGAAACATTTGCTAAGCAACTGGATGATGGCCATAAAGTCAGCTGTCCTTGGAGAGGGAACAGCTGCCCAGAGAGCTTGGTGCAGTTTCCTCCGACTCCCCAATCTGCTTTGATCGGGGGATATAAAGACAGATGTGATGGACTCTTGCAATTTCATTTTCTTCCTGTTGTTGCTGGATCTGCAATTGAGCAGATGCATGTTTCTCGAGGTCTAATGATTGATCGCTTTTTATCCCAGTCCCAGAATTTCTTTTCTGGGGAAGGAGACTTCAAGTCAGAGGGCATACCAGAACTAGAAACCTCTAGAGATGGGGTCTTGTGTTTGTATTCACGTGTAAGGTTCATTAATTTTCTGTCATAGAGACCGTACTGAGTACTTTTATACATTGCCAATCAGCTCTCTGCTTCTGTTCTTTTAATTGTCTCTTCTGTCTTCTCATAAAATATATCCTCTGGCAGGCCCAAAAGCTTATAAGTCTCTGCGGATGGGAACCAAGATGGCTTCTAAATGTTCAAGACTGTGAAGAAAATTCAGCCCAATCCACAAGAAATTGTTCATTTGGCCCTGCTCAGGCTCAAGTGCATCTCTCACATGATCCTAGTTCAAGCAAGAAAGCACACTCTGCCTCAGCCAAAAAGAACACAGGAAAAAATAAACTCTTAGCTGTGGATTCAAGATGTGATTCCAGGTCACCCTTATTAGACTGTAGCTTATGTGGTGCAACTGTCAGAATACTGGATTTCATGACTGTTCCTCGACCTGCTCGTTTTACTCCCAACAATATTGATATTCCTGCTGCAAGCAAAAAAATGGGATTGACACGTGGGGCAAGTGCAGCAAGTGGGATCAGTGGTTGGGTTGCTCCTGATGATACAGGAAAAGAACATACAGAAGACCGTGATGAAGTGGCAACATCGGACAAGGGTAAGTTGCTGCAGAATGCAGAAGTTGATTTAAATCTTACCATGGCAGGGGGTCTACCTTTTAGTCAGGGAGACCGGCTAGCAATGCCTGAAAATGTACATGATGTGGACATGGGAAGAGATCTGATGATTGGTCAACCTTCGGGCAGTGAGGTTGGTGATCGTGCTGCTTCCTTTGAATCACGAGGACCTAGTTCTCGTAAGCGTAGCCTGGAAATAGGTTGTAGCTCGGATGGTAGAGCTCACTTGGTAATGCAGCATGCCGACAGTGTAGAAGGAACTGTCATTGATCGTGATGGTGAGGAAGTCACTGATGGGGGACAATTTTCAACTGGACCCTCAAAACGTGCCCGTGATTCAGATTTTTTTGATACACACTGTTCTTATCAGAGAGACTCATCTGGAGCTGGTCCTAGCCATTCTGTAGGTGTTGAAATTTATGGGGATGGAAACAGAGGTAACTTGTTTCGTCAAGGAAGTGATCAAGCTGCAGGAATCCCATCAGCTAGGGATTCAACACGTGCATCTTCTGTCATTGCGATGGATACTTTATGCCATAGTGCAGATGATGACTCTATGGAAAGTGTTGAAAACTACCCTGGAGATATTGATGATGTCCATTTCCCCTCGTCCAGCATATATGGCAATCTGGACATGAATGAGACATCTGAACTGAATTATAGCAATCAAGCCCAACAAAGCATTTGTTTCAGACCTGCTGTTGAAGTAGCGCCCGTGGAATTGGGTGTCAGTAGTACAAATGATGGTGAAGAAATTTTCAATGCAGAAACTGCAACTGCTCAGGCTCGCGATGGTCTTAGTTTTGGCATTAGTGGAGGCAGTGTTGGTATGTGTGCTAGTCATGAAGCAGAAATTCATGGCACTGATGTATCTGTCCATAGAGTAGATAGTGTAGTCGGCGATGTGGAAGCCAGAATTGAAGATGCTGAGAATCTAGGTCAGACTGGCGAATCTGCTCCTGGCCCTGGATTAATGGATGAGATTGTTCCAGATGAAGCAAGGGGAGATGCTCATGGTGATAGCCTGGAGATTTTGTCTCGATCTGTGGAAAGGGCTGATAGCGGCTCAAAAATAGATGGTTCTACAAAGGCTGAATCTGTTGAAAGTGGTGAAAAGGTTAGTCAAAGCTGCAAGTTATCCCTAGATAACAATGCTCATCCTTCTCTTTCCTGCAATGCAAATATCAAAAAAGGGGCTAGCAAAGATGGCAAATCATCCTCCACAAACATCTGCCCATATGTTGAATCAGATTATGCCGTAGCCAATGACTTGGGTAAATTCTGCTACCTTGTATATGTCTGTGTTATCTGGTTAATGTTGTCTTTGATCTTTTTTTGCCTGTTGCATCCCTGCAACAGGCATGATTTATCATGAAGTGAATGTTTTATTTGATAACTCTTGCCTTTATACTTTTTACCATGTCAAACACTTGGAGATGTTTATCAGGATGAAAGTTTTTTGCAAATGTTGAACTTTGAAGTTCTTTGCGCTTTTGCTTATGACACTTGATCGTCAGGGCCCCCAAAAGGTGAGAGCAATTACGAAGATGCTATGGAGTTTGACCCAATTATTCATCACAATCAGTTCTGCGCATGGGTAAATGGAAATGTTGCGGCTGCTGGCTGTAGTAGCCGTGGTTCTGGCAATAATGCTGATGCTGCACTGTGCGGGTGGGAGTTGACATTGGATGCTTTGGATGCATTGCGATCTCTGGGACATATTCCAATTCAAACAGTACAGTCGGAGTCTGCAGCATCATTGTACAAGGTCAATCGTCTGTTTTCTTGAAGTTATTTTTGTTCTGTTTGTCATAATATTTGGTGCCACTTGTATTTGTTTCCACCTTTGACCAGCATGTGATTGATATTATTATTGAATTTCACATAGTTGTATTTTGTTTGCTTGATCAGGGCATCACTTGCTCATCTTCGTTGTTAGTAACTTGATGGATTTGTGTCATGGATGATGAAAACAGTGACAGGAGAAGAAACGGAGATGAGTTTGAGAAGAAATAAGAGAAAGGTGTTGAAAGAGGGTGGGTTTTGGGGATGGGGGATGTTACCTAGATAATTGTATCAATGATGATGAAGCGGTAATAGAGAGGAGAAGAAACAAGGATGATTTTGGGAAGCGATAAGAGAAGGATGTGTGTATGTGTGTGTATTTGGTGGTGGGGGGGATTAATTGAGAGATTATGATAGTTGAATATTATCGATCAATTAATTCTGATTGTGACTCTTCTGAATCTGTTAAAATTATCATTGTCTATTTAACCTCGCTAGTCTGTGTTTTACTGCCTACATGACTCCCTGCACTGTTAGTTATAAGAGTTTAATTGGTATGAAATTACTGAACTGGAAAATACAGGACTAGATATGATATGACAGCACAGAATAGGATAAGACAAATAGCTGTTTCGTCAAAGCCATTTGACAAGTTCAAACCTCCTTGGAGAGGTCTCATGTAGTTTTCGAGAGGAAAGAAACATGCATATGTAGATTAATTGTTTAAGTGAAAGCTTTCACATGTAACTGCGTAAATTTGCATGCTAACAAAGTTGCTTCTTCCCCCTTCTAATACGTTTTAAACTTTTCATATCTCAAAGAAATCTGTTTCTGTTTCTTTTTCTATCCTCCCTGGCATAATATTATGAAATGACTTTTACAACACAGGATGATCATCAAACTCCCGGTCAAAAGCTCCTTCGTCGACATTCTATGAGCAAAAGTCATGGGCAGCATTGATATTCAACGAAAGCTGTAAAGGTATTCATAGTCGTTAACAGGATAATTTCGACTAGTTAAGTTCCTACTGCATTTGTGTTATTGGCTATAATAGAATGATGAGATTATCTATTTTGATGAATCGGGATGGAACTCAGATAGAGAGAGTATAGAGAATCGGAACAAAGGTACAGGTGGATGTGATTGAATGGAGCGCCTGGGAATAAAAGCTAGTATTATTAGGGACGTTACCGGGGATGCAAGAGCTGGATTGAAATGATGTCATGTCATCTATGAAGGAAAAAAGTAAAAGTAATCCGCAAATAAACAAGAAAGAATAAACAAGGCTCTCATCCCCTAGGAATACATGGATGAAACAAGCAGAAATTTAAATAAAAATATTTAGAACTGGGTATTTCTTTCGTATTTTCTGTCAGATAATCTTAAGCCCCGCGCATCATTAGCCTCATCATGGATAGCTTACAAAGTCCATATCTTCTGTGGTGCCGAGTTCATTCTAAGTAGGCAACCCTGTAATTGTGATTGTGTGTCATTTCTTACGCTAATGCTATGTAGGATGAAGCTGAATCAAGACTGGAAATAAACATTGGAATCCAATTTACTAATTTGCTGAAGAGCTGCTGCTTGGTGAAAGTTAAACCAATCTTTCCTTTATGTCCCCCCCAATCAGTGGGATAATTTATGTCTTGAAGAACTTGAGTTGTTGGTTCATGCGGCATATGTTGAATAGCTTGCTTAATTGTTGGTCTTGCTACCTACCCTAACTTTCAACAAATGTGGTGATGAACAAAAACTTAATCCAAATGCTTTTCCTTCTGGTTCTGCAATTTTTGTTAGATTCTCTTTCAGGTTTCAGAAATCGTGATGATGCTTGCAATTTGGATTTCGAAAGTTCTCGTGAATCGCTATATGTATTTCCATTCTAAACAGTTTTTTTTTTTTTTGCTACATTCTTGTTATTTTTTTCTGCATCCGAGTTTCAAACCTGGAAGGATTCTATTAGTTGCCAGGAATTATCCATTCTCTTTACGAGTATCATGATAGTTAATATTTATTAATAATGATGCAAATACTTAAAATTACTAATAAAAAATTGTTACTCTAAGAACAGAAACAAGGTCGTGTCTTTCCTCAATTATTTGTGATAATTAGGAATTTGATATTTTAATTAAATTATATTTTATAAATTCCCTCAAGTTATTCGGACTGAATTCACCTTTGTGTAAGCTGCCAGTTCAAAATTTTGGATTAAACTAACCCTCAATAAATCTCAAATCGAACTCAGCTGAAAATAATCAAACTGAATTGGACTTAATTTTTCGCTGTCTTGGTTTATTCTCATTGCAGAGCGCTATACTTCGAACTCTGCCATGAGTCTCCGACCAAACTGACTTGGCAATTTTTCTGTAGACGTACTTGGTCAAAGATAAGGAACTAGTTTCAGCTTGATGGAACATGAAAGAACATTTTCTCACAAGGGCAAGTGTTGATTTATAAAAATTATATTGTACAAGCAGAGAAATACCATCTGATCTCAACAACACTATCATTCGCGTCTTCAAACTGTGTAACATTTAGGGTCCGAAATTGAAGCCAGTCAGGCATCAGATGGTCGTACAAAATTTTCGTACTAAATGACCTCTAAAACTTTACAACCAAGTTTTCCACTTACAGATGGCAGATGTCTGCAGATTCTTGACATGTTTCAATATCTGCTCCATTCTTCAACAAATCCCAGACAGAATGGTATGTCTAACTAGTTAAAGAAAACGTCTTGAGCGATGAATGCAGCCCAGGCGTCCTGTAAATAAAAAAACATTGAGAGTTATGTTATTTCGTTTTTTTAAAAAAATAGTTGTATAAGCATTTTGAAATGTTAATCTATGATTTACCTGAAGGATGGAAAAGGCCTTTTCAGCGACATACTTCTGTGGGTGTGTAGCTCCTCTTTGCTGCAATTTGTCAGGATGGAGACATAACCTTGCTTTCTGATATGCCTTCTTTACTTGTGAACTTTCGATAAGACTTGTCAGAGGGGTTGCATACCAACCGCTATTGGGCCATAGAATCTGAATTTCATGCCAATAGAACATTGTATGTATTGGCATTACTCATCCCCTTATTTTAGTAAAAGAAGGAAAGAAAGTTGAAACTTAATTAGCTACTTAGAGGTCTCACATGATGTAATGTCGAAAGCAGCAAGCGGATATTGGTCTCTTTGCCAGCTGACCACAGCCGGATGTCCTCATCCAATCTTTCCATCTCCATCTGTGATTTTGAGCAAGGAACACAAAGGAATGAATCAGAATTTCATTTCTTGTATATCCTACTGATATCCGATTTGCTCCTGAATTTGTTATACGATATGTTCTAATTAAACTTCAAAATTGTTGTCTTCTCCTCGATGAGCTTTGAATGGAAACTATACTTTCGTTATAAATACGGTAGTATTTTTACTTTGAGAGTTACGAGCTTACATCGTTTTCTGATTTTTCTGTTTCTTCTACACTTCTCCGCTTCTTTAGTTCTTCTTCCTGCAAAAGTACAAGAAATATGTTCATTCAACTTCTACAGTTCTTCACTTAATCCGCTTATATAAATATGAAATTTCTCATTATCATTGTCAGAATTCAGCACTTCACCTTGGGGGATTGCGTCCTTGCTTGCACATCGGCTTGATGTACTATGAATTCAGTGGAGTTGGGCCTTTCTGCACAATTTCGAAGACAATGAAAAAACTGTCATTTATCTTCGTAAGTTCTTAAAAACAAAATTTCAGGTCAAACCATACAAGTTTCTATATCACCTTCTGATCCAGTTGAATTATCTTTCTTATCCTGCCTACCAAAACTATGCGATTGAAACTTCTCCTTTGCCCAGGCAATTGCTTCATCAATAGAAATTGCTTCACTTGATACTTCTCTATGATCAGAATTGATCTCTATAACATAAGAGCTCATGACTTCATCTTCATCCTGTTCCATTTCTTCTTCCTCCATCGTCTCACACTGGATACCAATACCTGCCTCAGGTTCTTGACAAAGTGAGGAGGCAGGAGATGAGGGGGAGTTGAGTTCTAAATCATCGACAGATACTTTGATGCTTCGAAACGAATTGGGTTCGATACTAATGGTTTCTGGGGACGAAGTTTGGCGTGAAACTTTAACATAGGAGCTTCTGAAATTATCATTGCAACTGTTCTCCATGTAATAATTATCGGCACTAGAAGGGGAATTACTTGGAAAAGATGACATATCGTGCTTCCTTGTGTACTCTTCAGGCCTCATGTTGTTGGAGTTCCATCTACATGGCACGTTGATCGGCCTGTAAGAGCACGATAAATCCAAGCTTTCTTAATTATAGCTATCCGCCAAGGATTAGTTTCGGAAACTAGCTTCCTTAAAATCGAGGTCTAGTTGAAGTAAATGAAATTAAAAAGATAGATTGTATCGATTTCCGAAAGTATAAAAGAATTTCTTACCTATAGTTGAAAAAATTCACTCTCAGGATGTTGAGCATTTTCTCAGAGTTGATTTTTAAAAAAATATAGTATAATAAGACTAATGATAATCTTTAAAATAATAAACAAGGTAGACCGACCATTAATAGATAAAATAAATAGATAGTTAATGAAAAAATGAAAATCTAAAATGGCAGATAAATGGAAAGAAGAAAAACCTTGTAAAAAGATACCTAAAATGGAACAGTGGAAGTGGGAAATGAAATGATTTGTGGAGCCATTAGCTACCCCACTGAACATGTGAAAAATTATCTTCAACCAGAAATGCTCTAAACCTACTTAATCATAATGATGTGCTAACCTAATAGACAAAACTAAAATGTTATGCTGGTGCCTATCATCTCCCCAAACAAACCTCCATTTCGCATCCTTGGGTCCAAAAATATAATCATATGCTTGATTTAATTATAATCAACCGATTTCTCCTTAGCAAGATTAAAGCTATCCTTAAATCAATTTCAGTCTGAATTAGATGCATTGGTACGGCAAAATATGAACTACTTGATCAAAATTTGGGTGAAGAATAGTTAATGTTTGAGTCGCATTCTGATTAAAGAAGTAAATGAATAAATATAATATCAGCTTTTGATCTCCTGTAAGACTGCAAATTTTTCTTTTGAGAATCTGAGAATTAACGACAAAAATCTACAGGGGCAAAAATGTCAAATTCGACAAATCTCAATTGAAAAACAGTTAGAGAAGGTGACCATTACGGTTAACCGCTCTTTTATACTAACCTGAGCTTGGAAGCAAAGGAGGACAATGCGACGTCATCGCCGGCTACATGTCGGCGGTGAGGGCTAAGCTCCTCGGAACTGAGAACTGAAGATGAATTAGATTTCGATTTAGCCTTAGAATTCGGTCTGGATCTCTCTCTCGACTTCCGTCCATCTTCCCAACCAAAAACATCACTGTAAAATCCTTCACCTTTAGCAGGAATCCTAAAAACCGGCAAGCTACGACCACCTCCACTCTTTCTCTCTATTACAGGAGGAATAAACTCCGGAGGCCGGAAAATCTCTTCGTAAAAAGAAGTGGATGATCTAGTAAATTCACCGGAGAATTTACGAGAGAGAAGACTACGAGGCGGGCCACCGAAGACGTCGGCGAAATCATCGGGATCAAGAGCTTCCATGGAACGGCGCGTGGGGCCTGTAGAAGAATCTTCCATGGAGCGACGCCGTGGAAGGGCTGGCATTCCCATCCGCATCCTCCAAGACTCGTCCATATATAAATACACACCAAGTATTCTGCAGCCTGGAGTGCTTTTTTGTATATCTTTCTTAAAAGTCCTCTGATTCTAGCTATGGCTACAACCAGAGAGAGAGAGAGGACTTGGCTTTTATAGGCTATGCTACTTATTCATGAAATTTTCTTGTTGGTCTTTATATAACACCCTTCCAAAACCATTTATTTTAATATATATATATATACTAAGGTGGTAGGCTTTTTACTTATACTACGTTGTGGTAATATCTTAAAATTGTCAAATTTAATTAATAATTATATTTCAAAATTTGCGTAAAAAATAAGGGGAATTGAACTGACAATTGTAATGGAAGGAAGAGAGATATGATGAGAAGGTGGGAGTGGAAAATGATGATGAGAGTTGGCACTCCATAGCTTACCTGGAAAGCTGTTTTTGGATGGAGGAAGGGATTTCAGTCCCCACTCCATTTCTATAATTAAATAAATATCAAATATTAGCCCATGTCTTTTATTATTCCCTTTTTCTCTAACTTATATACATAATACCTTTGATTTCTTTCATGTTTCTTCAAGTTTTAAACCATATTCATCAATTAATCGACTAATTATTTAGATCATTTCAGTCATAAACGAATCTGATGTAAGTGCGACTGTTTCTTGCGTGCCAAAGATGAAGGAGAAAAGGAGATTGATAAAAGGCAAGGAGAATGGTGGAAAACAAAAAAGAATAAATAAAAGCAAAATGAAGCCAAGGACTTGTATGCAATATATATACAGGGACTACCTGAATTGCATCATAGAATCCAAGTTAATGGAAAGAAGAAAAACGTGTAGCATTAGAGTGGCCGGTAATGAAAAGAAAGAAAAGGAAAAATAGATTAAAAAGAAGAAAAATAAAGACAAAGACTTTGAAGGGATTTGATTAAAGTCGAAAGGCAAGTCAAGAAAGCAATTTCATGTTTTCTTGTTTCTACGATTCAATTCAGCTTTTCGTTTTTTTTTTTCGGCCATATCCTTTCCAAAAGATGACTAGTTACATGCTTTGTTTTCCATATCTTCAATCATATGTTTTCCTTTTTCTTCATAAATTATAATCAAATTGTTCAAAACAAATATAGTTTATTAGTAGATTCAACCACCTACGTTTATCAGGCAGGTTCCTGGTAAGAAATGAATGATATGATGTTCAAAGTCTGGACAAGCTTGGTGTATGAACTCGATCTGCGTCCTCGACCCAAAACAGAATGTAAAACATCCACTGTATTACTTCAGAAACCGAAGAAGAAAAACAAAAGGCCGAGAAAAAGAATAGCAGCAGAAGACAAGATACATAGACAACAAACAAACACGACAATATACATATATACATACACGGTAAAAAATCTGGTTGCTCCATGCCATTTAATCAGCTGTATAATTGTCCCCCCGTAAATCATCTAAGTCGTTGATTAAAATAACTTTTGCTCACTGTTTTCATGCGTTGTTCTGAAATCTTGCAGACAACGCTCGTGAAAACATCCAAAAACAACTCAGTATGGTTTCTGCATACTGTAATAAAAGAAAAGGTCAAAAAGAAAACATCGTTTAGGTAAGAATTTTGAACGTGAACTTGGTACCTAGGTTTATATTCATTATATATTCGATCATAAAATCATCTGATACATCATACATGATAAAATTCTTATAGATGAATTTTATGATATTAACCGAATTACAGATGGGTATTTGTCAGACATAATTGGGTTTGTAACTGTATCCATAAGGGCCAAAAATGAAGTTGGAACTATAATGAACAAAAGGGTATAAAATAAACAAAAGATGTGGGAAAGGATATGGTTGACAAGCAAGGAGGGAACAATGCATGCCCTAAATTGATTGTGAACAATAACTTTATGCCTCACCCCTCAACTTTCCAACAAAGATAATTATCATTATCTTTCAAGCGAAGATTATGATCAATCAGCTCATACTAACTCATCCCAAGCCCAAATATATAAACAGTTGAAACAAATTCGATAAATTCTACCTTTTCATCTAACCATCATACTGGAAATAATGAATTCAGAATTAAAAAATAAAAAAAATTAACTTTTTATCGACTATAACTACTAACTTATTCTCAATATTATTAAATAATATAATTCAAAAGAATAAATTTGAAGATCACAAAAATAAGGAAAGTGGTGGTGCCAAAGGGAATATAAAACTAATAAAAGAAAGTGAGCATACTTTAATAATGATTACGAATTAAGGGATAATCCAACATGACATCTCTTCAGGCTGTCAAGGGCATCGTGGTCCACGCAACAAATCTGAGGCAATGTATGTAACTATGCATCTTTGTGTGGTAGGAGAAGGGAACATGCTGCATTTTTTAAGTGAAAATTTGATTAGTGTGATAAAGAAAGTCATTCATGTAGATCATTAAACAGAAAACAATCATTTTCCTATGCTTTCTTCGGCTTATAACTTGTATTTTAATGGGAATTAGTCATATGTATATAAAATCATATTCTTGTACTACTTGCTATAAGACCTTAATCATGGTTTGCTTCATAAAAAATATAGAAGATGACAACTATATATCACATCTGGTCATCTTCTGAAACTCATACTTATTATTAGATAAATAACAATATATATATATATATATTTTTTTAAATTTTTTACAGCATATATCACAACCCATTTTCATTAAATTAATCAAGATGATAGAGATCAATATATTTGAATGCTTGTTTTTTCTGATATTTTTTCTTATATATTAATATAATGTATCTTAATGAAATGTTGTTTGCGGGGAGTAATGTAAAAATGCTAAATAAATATGCAATCTTACAATCTTCAACAATGTATTAAAAATGGTAATAATGTGTCTTTTGATAATGGACCATGCAGATAATATTGTCTTTTAGATTAGGTTTTCCTTCTTTAGTACAATTCTTGTGATAACCTATATATATATATACATATCCCTTATTGTAAGCTCTTTATCATTAACCCTTGCAGGAAATCACCGGGTACCTTTTCTTTTGTTCAAATAAAAACACAGTTTGTTTATTTGGAATCACACTCTAATCGTGCCATTTTTATGACAAAGATTTTAATGGCTTTGCATATGTTTTGTCCAATTATGCGTCCGGTAACTTTTGTAATAATTTTAAGATCAAATACATAATACTTTGCAGTAAAGTTTATCATTTGTGTGTGTATGTATATATACATATAAAGATTTTAAAAGCCCCCATATACATTGGGCCAAATAATGAAGACATAGGGACTATCGTTTATTCAATATATGTTATATAAAATATTGATAAAGTTCCGTTGATTGTGATTTGCATGGGACATGAATTTGGACCTTGTATTGATTCAAGATTCATGTAGACGGTACATCTAATGAAAACAAAAACATGAATAAGAACCTCAGTTCAGTTCAGAGATCGTTTCATATACATTCTGAATGAACAGTATCTTTGACCCTTTTTCTTTTCCTTTGGAAAACGATGCTTGAGAAACATTTAGCGCAAAACATTGATAATCTGCCAAAACAAGTCTTGCGTTACTTCGAAGTTTCCCCTGTTTAGTATAGTATTATGGAGAGAACTATATATATACCTCAGTCTCAAAAGGTGATAACTATATACAATGAATCCAAAAATAATAATAATAAAAATTATTATTATTATTATTGTTATTATCATTATTATTTATCAAGTACTTTCCATATGATTTGTCAATCCCTTTAAAGGGTTTCAGCGAGTTCATTGATTATGGTCATGGGTCCTATTTTTTTTCTATTTAATTAAATGATATATTTCGATAATTTTGCACTTTGTTTGGTATACATATGGAAAAGAATAATGGTGGAAAAGAAGAATCCAAAATACTAAAAAGAAAAGGATTAAGAAATGCATGTGACTACCATCCGTTAATTATTAGT
This sequence comes from Dalechampia spathulata, assembly GCA_948192965.1. NCBI lineage: Eukaryota > Viridiplantae > Streptophyta > Magnoliopsida > Malpighiales > Euphorbiaceae > Dalechampia > Dalechampia spathulata. Next base: position 34,624 of record CANYBF013588030.1, read on the forward strand.
GCGTGCAATTAAAAGTTGCAAGAATTTGAAGAAGACATCAACGGTTAGTTATGGAGAAAAGACTTTTCATGCTCGTCTGATTGAGTAGCTTGACTAAATTGTAATCCTATGATCATATATTAATCGAGATCGGGAGTTAATTAAATGTTTCAATGACTTGAGCATGTGGGTGTTTTATGATCAAGAGTTTAAGACTGCGGAGTGCATGGATGGTTAATGCATATATATGATTTAATATCACATAAACAAGGGTATTAGTGATAAACACTAATATTCTGAATCTCATATCGAACGAACAACAATAATTGTAACCAACAACACAGTACAATTTTTAGGCAATCGTTGGGTCGGCCATAAAGCAGACAAGTCTGAAGGTTTCCATACGTTCCTTTCAATCATCTCTTGAAAATTCTAAAGCAAAAACAAGTAGAAAGCCCCAGCCATATTTCCCAACTCAAATTGCTCCACTTGGTCTTCCTCCTTTTTTTCTTAGCCTTTGCTTTCCAGACGATTTTGTCTCCCTTTACACTAGCGACTGAGATGCCATACGATTGCATTGCCAGTTCATTGGTGCTGATTGAACGTGGGATATCCGATCCTTTTCTAGTCCTTTCTCTTCAGCGTTGTCTGCCAGAAACGATGCAGAACATTTTCCTTCAAAAGCTCATCCTGTACGTTTCTGTAATACAAGGGAATTTCAGTCACAATCCTTGGAGACCCAGAACTCCTGGTGCAACCAGATTTACTCATATTGCAGCAAGTGTAGCTCAACAACACCATCCTGGAAAAGAAGTGTAATTCGACTGCTCCTGCAATTTCACACCTAGGAAAATCCACACTGCCAGTTGATCATTGATCCATCTTACAAAGAAACATGATCCCGTCAGACCAAGGACCCACAACATGTAAAAGCAAAGCCAAAAAAAGATCCTTTTCCAATCTCAAAGATATAAATGGGGGCCTAACATATTGAGCTGGAACCACGGGGGAATACCCTGAAAATTCATATATCAGAAGTAATTAAAATACCAGAACATGTGAAAAGTATCTCTCAGTTGGAAACCATCTCCACTCCACCCCAATCATATCAATCCGAAAATGCTAAGTTGTTCGTAAATTATAGAAATCAGAAGAGATGATTGCTTTCTGATGGGGTTGATCCTGTCAAAGAGGCCCCACGCTTTAGGATTTTCAAGCAAATTCCAGAGAGAGAATCAACTATGTACGTGCCAAATAGATATTTATTTAGCATGTGCAGAACTGAATTAGCATTTTCCTAACGACCGGTTGCACGTAATGATGCAACTATCATCTGGTTACTCCAATTAATATCTATTATAGGCCAGATATTATAGCAGCAAGAGAGAGAAACTAAAACCATGAAATGATATTTTTGAGACGTCTACTTCACAATCACGTCATTATGCTTCCATGATCAATACATCGTTGTCTGTATTATCCCTCGCCATATTTCAGAGTTTCACCGTATAGCTGTGATCATTATTTACGATCATAGGGAACAGAAAAGTGACATATCATGCGATCCTTTTGAGCTTTATTAATGACGTGAAACTGTAATCGGTTATTTTTCCAGGAAACTTAAAGAGTGGCCTGGAGATGGTGAAAATCTTTACAAACATAATGTTAACCAAGTTAAAATCGCAAGCGATCAATGCATTGGAATATTAACTGTAAATAGCTTTGCATCATATCTATTTCACGGGAACTGAGAAAAAGAGTAAAGCTTTCAAATATATAAAATGCAAATCCATCTTTATATTTCAATTCCTGAAGTAGGTAGTCCTCTTGGCCAATATGAGGAACACCCGGGAAGCAAATATTCAGACATTTGCTTAAATCGGAACTCAATGGATCAAATATTCAGACGTCAGAAACTGTAAACGAGTAAATGTCTATCATACAGAGTAAATTTTATTCCTCTAGAGCGTTGGCACTGTGGGTCAGACTGGTTCTTCCCACTTTCCTTTCGCTTTTCTTTTTCATGTAAAGGGCAGCGTAGCCACTACATGAAGATAAATTTCTGACATGTCTCAAACGGATAATGCATGCCCCCGTCGACTTGCCTCAAAATGTACTATTGATAGGCAAAAGCTTCATCAATAAATTAAACCTGATTTTGGCAAAACATAATTAGATGTCGGCAAGGCAATAATGATAAAAGCTGGCAGGGAAAGCTGTTCCTAAAGAAGCCATACAGATGCGATACTTTAGGTTCCATTCCCTCTAGGTAGAGAAGTAATGACAAAAGCTATCCTTGCGGTGAAAATTGTTCTTTTCGGCGAGCAGCATGACCTCTATTTCATAGCGGCCTATCAATTATAGCCCATAACTAATAAAACGAGCCTAGCCCTCAGCAGGTCTCCTTTTTCCCCTTAAGGAGAGGCCTGTGGATTTCAACAGAACTTCGTGTCATTTTAGAACGCCAACCTTTACATTATGGGTTAATTGCCGAAATATCATTCTTTCACAAAATATTTCTAAAACTATGAAATGCATGTAAATTATTTATACAACTGATTTTTTTAACTTTTTGTCCTTTTCAAAATTATTTTTTTATCTTTAAAAATATCATTTTTTCATTTTTTAATTCTTTTATTTTTTTATTTTTAATGTATAATAGTTCTGAAATTAAAAATTATTAAAATATTAAAGATGTTATTTTAAATTAAAATTTAAAAATTATAATTCAAAATTTTAATATTAGATACTCAAAATCTATATATCAAATACCTAATATATATTAAAATTATATCTTTTTAATATATATTATACCATTTTCTATAAATTTTTTAAAAATTCATATTTTTAAACATATTTTTTAAATTTTATACTTTTACAAAAAAACCACAGCAAAAAGTTTTGTTCTAAAAAGCCCTTACATTATTCAATTATAAAATATGCTCCCTCGTCATGATTCAATTATGATTTGAATTTTTATTATATAATTTAATGCGTTTTCTACAAATAATGTAAGCATAGGATGGAAAAAGAATGACAATCTCGGCTGTCAACAAGTTAAATTCGCATAATATCAGAAGTTATATAATAGAATGTTAATTGTTATTAAATATTATAATTATATTAATTAATATATAATTATAGTTATTAATAATAAATTAATAATATTTGATAAAAGTAGAGCTAAAATTTTCATACTCCCAAAATGTCCAAAACATTCAAAGAAAAACATCGAATTATATAGTCCTTTATGGGGTTGGAAATAAACAAATCACATTATTGTGTTTTAAAAGGAATCGGAAGCATACCAATAGGCTGCCACGTAATCGGAAAAACCGTTAAGTTTTGCTTTCGCGGGTGAGATCCATGCAAATGAAAGGTTGGTAACCGGAATATTCGGTTTCTCTATTCTCAACGCGGACTCAGATCTCCTGTCCATCCCTCTCGTTTCTCTCCTTACAGACCAAAAATAATCAAATCGATGGAAAACGGCTTTGTTCAAAACGGAACCGTTATTTCCGATAAAGCTAATCGTGGATCGGCTGTAATTTTCCTCGGCACCGGATGCTCCAGCGCCGTCCCTAACGCATTGTGCTTGATCCAGCCTTCAGATCCACCCTGTCATGTTTGTTCCCAGTCATTGTCCATTCCTCCTGAAAAGAACCCTAACTACAGGTTCTATTTGACCATTAAATTAATTGCTGCTTGAGTAATATTTCTCTTCCAATTTCAATTGAATTTCATTGTTGTATGTACAGATGTAATACATCACTGTTGGTTGATTATTATAGCGAGAGTGATTCGAAACATAAGTATATATTAATTGATGTTGGAAAGACGTTTAGAGAGCAAGTACTTAGATGGTTTACCTTTCACAAGATTCCGCGAGTTGACTCGGTGAGTGATTCGTATATGATTCCTATGTAAACCTGATATTATTTCATTTTTCACTTCATAAATTGGTGTGTTAGTCGCACTAATTTTTGCATTTAAAACTGCAGATTATTTTGACACATGAACATGCTGATGCAACCCTTGGTCTTGATGATGTACGAGCCGTGCAACCATTCAGTCCTACTAATGACATCAACCCGACCTCCATTTATCTAAGTCAGCCTGCCATGGATAGGTGTGTTTCACGTACATACATTTGCACAGCTTTTTAACAAGTTTATTTTAGCATTGCCTACTTTTGAGGTGACTCATTTGCCAATAACTTGCTCAAATTCAGTCTCACACGTTCTCCTTTAGTTATTTTCTGAATCTATTAATGGGTAAGACACTAAATTTGAATAGTAGCGTTATACCCGAGTTGTATTAGTACTCCGGTGTCAACTGCCACATTATAATTATCAGATTCAAGAAGAAACAAAGTACTACCTCATGCACACTTTTTTTCGACTTTGTTGTCTGAGTGGCATTTTAATGTGCGCCATTATTTCATTGAGACAGCACTGCAGTGAAATTTCCATACCTGATGAAGAAGAAATTAAAGGAAGGTGAAGAAGTAAGACGGGTAGCGCAGCTGGATTGGAAGATAATTGAGGAAGACTGCCAGAGACCATTTGTTGCATCAGGATTGGAATTTGTTCCTTTGCCAGTTACTTGCCCTGAACCTTGCCTTAATAATATATCATATATGACTAAACACGGTAATACGATCATATGCTACTTTTAGAGGCCCTTGGTTCTAATGTTCATTATTTTATTGCAGGTGATGCATGGAGAAGATTATGTTTCTTTGGGTTTTCTTTTTGGTGAAAAAAGTAGAGTAGCTTATATATCTGATGTTTCGCGCTTTCCAGCAAGTACGGAGTATGGTGAGTTGTACTTTATTTATATTCTCTTGATCATAGAGCTTGTCTGGTTTTCATGCTAATTCCTCTTTTTCTGAGGTTCCCTGTAAAATGAACAGATTTGTTATTAGCTGTAAATATCTTAATGAAGGATTGTTTTCTTAGATTTTTGTCACATTGTTCAAAGCTTACATCAATCAGCAAGTTCTTGTTTTTTCAGTAATTTCAAAATCTGGGGCTGGGCAATTGGATCTTCTTATCTTGGACACTCTGTACAAGGTCAGTTGCCAAAACTTGTTTTACTTTTACTTGTTTCTACAGCAAGGCATTAGTGCAGTGGTTAGAGGTCCTATGGAATCATATGCTTGCTCATCCTTCTCAGTGTTGCTGACGTAGAATTCTGTAATGTAAAACTTGCATTAAGTACTTGAAAATGCAGGTCTGTGGAGGTTAGCATTTGCGCATACTAATAATATGGATTTTCATAACACTTTACCGCTAGATTTAAGTACTTAGTCCTCCATTAAGAATATTGTACTAGCTGTGAAATGAATGGAATAGGTGCTCAGCAAATTCTGCTACAAGTTCATCCTTCGCTTTGTGCTACATGAGACCGCCTTTATCATGTTTTCTCTTTTGCCACATTAAGAATAATTTGCTTTCATTTATTTTTTGCTCTCTGGTAAATGTTATCTACTTAACATTAATGCTGCTCTCCTCGCCTCCATTTTGCAGACTGGTTCCCATAACACGCACTTCTGCTTTCCTCAGGTTTGTTTGCTCTCTGTTCATATGTTTGCTTTTTTATAAATAAAAAAAGAAGTCAATAAAAAACTACTAATTATACTGCTATCTATGCAGACCCTTGAAGCTGTGAAGAGATTATGTCCTAAGCGAGCTCTTTTAATTGGGATGACTCATGAGTTTGACCATAACGTGGACAACGATTTTCTGACAGAATGGTCTAAAAGGTACGTACGTGCTTCGACATGTTTGTTGATGAGTGTATAATGAATTAAAACCATTATAATGTATAATGAAATAAATCAAATAGATGATATAACTATATGAATAAGAAGCTGAAAGCGATTGCTTACATTGCAGAGAAGGAATACCTGTGCAGCTTGCCAATGATGGCTTGAGAGTTCCTATAGATTTATGATGAGGTAAACCAGTGTTCCAAGAAATTAGATTTTTTGGATCGAACATAACACTACATTCACATCTTATGAGTATACCTGCCTGCCGAACCCTGCCGTATGACCGACTATGCTTAAATTTACTACCAGCTAATTGCTAACTGGGAGTTATGGTGCACATTTTCCAGTAGCTTCGGTGATATATGTAAATCTCGAAACTAACAAATTGTTTCTTTCTGCTTCTATATGCGGGTTGAGACGGCGACTGTCAGTTATCACAAGATACAAGCACATTATTCATCCCGTTTTGATAGTAGGATCGCAAGAAGTTCAAAATATTTATAGGGCCAGCAGCAAACATCCGACAGCCAAAACATTTTCATTTTAATCAGGGAATTAATGGAAGGGGTATTTTGTACCCAACTTAAACCATAACGATTTTCAAATTTTTGGTATTCTTTACACCCTACTTTATACTAATGATCAGAACCTCTGGTAATACTACCTCTTTCATATGTTACGTTGAAAGCCTCTTTTTTCGTAAATGGATCTAGACGGCATATGTTAGACCGGTATGGAACCAATCTATGGCTACAAGTTGGTAATGTCTATCAGATCCTTGTGCAATTGACTGCTTCAATCGCACCTTTTATGCTCTATGTTATTTTTATTTTTAAGTGCATTGATCTTTGTTGTATTATACAAAAGGTGGTCAATAGCGTGTGAAATTAGAATTTGTGGAATGATGACATTGATGAAAGGGTATACGACGGTTGACTTGTGTTGCGCATCAGTGTGTGTACACAAACGGTTGAAGAAATTGTTATTATAGGCAGAAGCTCTGAGAGAACCATTATGTGGTCCTCAATCTCAAATAAAAGGATCAGATCAAGATTTTGCAGGACGGCAATTTTTGCACCGTTTGTCCGTACGTCTAAGCCTCAACCCTCACTAGTTATCAATTGCAAAGCTCAGTTGCATTCTATCGTTATCTTGACGTATTAGATCGGCTGTGTTCATACTGCTACATCATAAAGTTAAAAATTGAATTCATATTATGGTGGATGGATCGCAACGTGTATCCATGCAATTGACTAAACCAAGACTGACTTGACTGGTTATAACCTCCAGAACAAGTTAAAGGTATGAATATATGTTCTTGTTCAACCCATGTGTTTGACTAAATCCTTTACTTTGAATACCTCCAAAACTCCAACATCAATCACAATTATTTTTTTACAAATGGTAAAAATTAAGTAATTTCTCATGCTTCACCGCACTCTTCTTTTCTTATTCATGTTTTTTTAGTAATAACAAAAGAATTAACCCATAAGAACTTGTAACATTATATAGAATTTTGAAATTCTTTTAGTTATTTGTGGCTTATGACCCCATGAAAATCTTAGTACCCAGCAGCTTAACAATTATGTCCTCTAGGAAAATCTCTATTTAGAAACTCAACAGAAAGAGAACTATTTGAAGGTACCATGAAAAGGAATAAAAGATCATCATTAATTACGAATTATTGGCCTTCTAACTGTGTTTATGCATGTAATCAAACAGTAATGCGTACTTTGCGTACACATATAAAATTACAGTTCATAGATTTTATAAGTAATTTTGGGCATCCTATCAATGCAAGTTTGAACGTTAATATTTTTCAAGTTGATTCTGTAGACATCTAGAAGCAGTCAAAGCGCAGGACTAATGAAACTTCCTTTTCTCAAGTCTTCCAACATCTTCTACCTTAATTTTCTTCTTCTCCTTGATTTTAGATAACACTTAAAATGACTTAAATCTATTTGATATCCTCTCTCAGAGTATATGCCTTCCACCCATCAAAAACATCTTTTGTATCTCAAGTTTGAAGTACCCTTTATTCTTCTACTGCCATTTTTCCGTTCTTTGTTAGTATACAAGAGCATTCAAGCAAGCCAAGATAAACAAAGGATAAGCAGAAAGAAGGACAAAGTATAATACCATATAAAGAGACATGGCATGCTTCGTGCCTTTTAACAACAAGAATTCAGATATAAGCTTTTTTGTGTTCAAGCCGACTGTAGTGCTAGTTGATGAAGTTGTGGAGCCCCTTAAGCACTTTTCTGGGAGAACTCATAGTCTTGGTTGTGTTCAAAATTCTATTTTCAGAAGCATCCATGGAAATATGGTAACAATTTCTTACCCCTTTTAAACCCTATGTTTCATATTAAATAAGTATAATTAATTAAACTCAAGCGTGTTAGTTAATGTTTTCACTTCAGATCATATGGTATGGAACATGGATGAAGAAATCAAGTGAAAACAGAGATCTGTTGATTGAAGCCCTTGTAAGTTTGATCACTCTTCTGTAAATTCTATCAATTTGTATACTTGCTAGCTCAATCTCCACTGTTATAAATGATGTTGGCAAGTTTCTTCACTGCAAATCTTACAAGAACACTGAATCCCAGTTGTTTAAACAGTAGTTTAATTATATAAGAAGCAAATAAAATACTTGACCATGAATTTTAGACTATATGTTATCTTAAGCTAACTTCTTTTCTTTTAATCAGCTCTCGATGTTAACAAACGTATCAAGCATGGCGGTTTTAACCGATTATGGGTTTTTCGATGCATACGGAGGAGAATCAAAAGAGGGTTCAACAGCGGTGAAATTTTCAACAGGAGACACGATTTCCTTGAACATAGTAGTGGCACAATCAAGCAACAACTTGAACGACCTTTCCTACGCAAATTTAGCGCTGTTTAAGTCAAGATTCTTGAGGATGGAAGGTGCAACCGCTGGAGTTTGCTTGAAAAATTGCGAGAGCGATATGCCAGTTAGAGTGGCATGCCTTTACGTGTGGAAATCTCTCCATTTTTGTTACTCATGGATTATTAATAATCCTGACCATACAAAGACGATGCTGCCATATCTAGAACGCTTTTCTCTTGATGTTAAGTACGATATATTTAAGGTAGTTTTTGTGAGTGGTGAACGTCTACTAGGTTACCGCCAACATCTTGCTTCTGATCATCCTTCAATGTTGCCCAATGGAGGAAACACCCAAGAACATGAAAAGTTAATTGTTCAAGACTAACACCCCATTCTTGCCAAGGTCCGAACCATGGATGGATGGATTCATCATTGGGCAATAAGCACAATCTTTCCACTGTCTCTTAGATTTATACCGTATTAAAAATATAATTTTTATCTTATTGAGTTTATGTTATATGTAAATGCCTTCTGATATCAGTTTTGATATGAATATGAATACCATATTCATCATATCAACACTCCATCTCTTCCAATATATATGTAATTATCTATGGATTAAAAAACTTAATAATTATTTATTTTTTTCAACTTATTTTTTTTACTCTAATTCTTTATTGAATTAACGAAATTTGAAATCATATTTTTGAGACGAATATCCATTTCTTTTAACTGTCCCGAAATGGATTTTTATTTTCCTTTTTAGATGAGAATTAAGAACATAAACTTAGAAAATAAAAATATGGAATTCTGTCAAACTTGAAAAAAAAAATTAATTTAAAATATGGAAAAGGAAAATTAAACTTTTTTTAAGCAATGTTTAATAAATAGATATAATTAAATACATAGATACAATTAATATATAAAAAGAATATATATTTATATAGCATGAAATCATATGTATATAAAGAATACACAAGATAAATACAATAGATATGTAAAAGAAATACAAATAATATAAAATTTACATTTTTATAATAAAGAAATGAGTTAAACTATCAAATATAAAGATATTTACAATATATTTCATCAAAGTTAGAGTTTTATTCACAAAGTTTGATATATAAAAATAATCAAGTATACAAAATATATAACATAAAATAATATCTATTTATAGTATATAAAAAGGGTATATAAAACATATAATCATTATAAAAAAAACTTTTGAATAAACCAAAAAATAGTCTGCATAATCATTTAAATTAAATAAAATATTCATTAAAAAAATAATAAAATAAACTTAAAAAAATTAATACCATGTCATCATTTTGATTTGTATTTTTCATCTTCTTTTTTCTCAAAACATTATAATCACCTTTTAAATGTTTTCTTATTATTTCTTTCATTCATTAATATATAAGAAAATAATTAATGAAGCTCCACATCAAAGTTGTATATTTTCTTCCAATAAAATTTTCAATGAGATAAAAAGTCATAAGTATTAAAAAAAACATTATATCAATAAAATTATTAAAAATAAAATAATAAATAAATTCTAATTTTTGAAAAAGTAACAATATATTAAAAAAGATTAATTTATTTGAAAAAGAGACATGAAAATAAATTCATATTTAAGAACATGGATAATAATAATAATAATGATTAGAAATCAAAAATATATAAAAAAAAAGAAAATAAATAAGAAGAAATAGCAAAATATATCAATATTAAGAATGAAACATACGAGAAATTAAATACAAATTTAGAAAAAGCTGAGACAATGAAAGTTATAAAGGAGAAATAAGTAAAAATAAAGAAAAAAAATGAAAAAAATGAAATTTTTGGATAAAATAAGATAAAAATGAAAGAAAAAAATGATAGAGAGGTTTGACACTTACATTCTATTTAGGAAAAAAAACAAGGATGGAAAATAGATATTATTTTCTCTTTTTTTTATTGTTTGAAACGAAGGAAAGAAAATAGGAATAAAAATGTATGAAAAATTCAAAAAGAAAGAAAAGATTATAACATTTATTATAAAATGATAAATTTACCCATAAAAATTAAAAATATAAAAAGGTGGATTATTTCTTTCGCATGTTACTTCCCAATATTCTTTGGAGGAAATTTTCAAATAAAAAAAATTATAAAATATGATATTTTACATTTTAAAACTATTATGTTTAAAATTTTTTAAAAATAAAAGAAAATGACTGGTTAAATAAAAATAAAATTTTTTTGATAATAATAATATTTAAATTAATTATTTAATATAAAATATTAAAATATTTTCTTAATTTTGTATTTTATCTTGTTTTTTGTTTTTTGCTATTTTTCTGAATTATCTTAAAACATAAATGAAATTTTGATGAAAAAAGGCAATATATTTTACATTTTTAAAAAATTAATTGAAAACCTTTTTGTTTGAAAAAAGAACCTTATATGGTGGTCGGTTCATTTGTTAGCGCAATTGTACGTGTAAGAAACAAATGTAAATCTGACAGTATTTTTTATTTTACGATGGATTAAATTTTTTTCCTTAAGAAAATAAATGAAATTTTTATAATAAGAATTCAACAAATAACAAGAAATACATCATGACATTACTTTCTAATATGTAATCTCTTTCTTTTTTTAGATTTTCCTTTTTAATTTTAAGAGTAAATACATGTTGGTGTTAATTGCTAAGAAAGAGAGTTGAGACAAATAAAATGGTGTTAATTGCTAAGAAAGAGAGTTGAGACAAATGAAAGAGAAACGAATGAGAGTTGAACCGTACAGGTGTAGTTCAGTTTGTTACACCCACGATAGAGACCCTAGGAGTTATACGTATAGAGATACCTAGGGATGTATGTGCACGTATCTTTATGTGAATGTGTATACGTGAATGTATTGGTATATGTATGAATGTATGTGAATGAATATATGTGTATTCATGTGGCAATGAATGTGTTTATATGCTTGACTGTGTGACGTCGCCTCGTTGGGAAGCGTGTCTTCTCGGTCGGATGAGGGACGGCTTGTATTTGTACTTAGGATTGTGTTTTGAAGTGTTGCAGGGTTGGTAGACAG
>CANYBF013588086.1:0-10688 GCA_948192965.1 Dalechampia spathulata
TCTAGTCATTCAATTGAATTGGCAAAACAAACTGGGTGGCGACTCCACTTAATAACCTCGACGCGATCTTTCTAGGTTAAAGAAACAATCAACTATGGAAGTACGCCATTGAGAGCAAGCACCATGGCATCTCACGCCGAAAGCACCATGGCATCTCACGCCGAACAGCGTGCAGCGCTCCCGCGTACGGGGCGCGCTACTCTTATAGTTGTTGATTTGTTTTATCAAATTTTCAACTTCAGCCTACAAAGCAATAACAGCATTAAGTGATAAAACACCTTTATGTTCTTTAATTATTGTCTTTGACCTGTCTGATGCCCAAAGTGCATTTATAGCTGCCATTTCTTCTAGCAGTTCATATGTTGCTTCTATGGTCTTCTTCATCAAAGACCCTCCAGCTACTGCATCAATGGTCCCTCTAGTGGTTGTGTTTACTCCATTGTAAAATGTCTGAAGCAATAACTCTCTTAGAAAATTGTGATGAGGACACTTAATTTGCAGCTCCTTGAATCTTTCCCATGTCTCATATAGAGATTCACTATCCATCTGCTGAAAGTTAGTAATCTCCTTGATGATCTTTACAATCTTTGCCAAGGGAAAGTATTTGGCAAGAAATGCTTGAAAGAGTTTGTCCCAAGTTGTAATTGACCTTGGGGTCAATGAGTTCAGCTAAATCTTTACTTTGTCCCTCAATGTATTCATTAATTGAATATGAAAGTTAGTAATCTTTACAACCAAATCTGTAACTCCATTATACCTGAAAATGTCACAAATCTCTAGAAAATTTAATATATGAGCATTAGGATCCTCATTTAGTAAACTAAAAAACTGTACTGAAGACTGTAACATTTGCAGTAGAGTTGGCTTGATCTCAAAATTGTTGGTTGCCATAACTAGACTCATTATGCTTTGTTGGTTAGCATAGAAACCAAGTCCGACCACATCGATCAGGGTTCTCTATTCTTCCTCCATCTCTGTTGGATTTTCCTATACAATCCTTTCTTAAGCAATTCTTTGGTTCTCTCTCTCAAGTCTTGTCGGATCTTCACAAATTTCTAACAAGGGTGTTTGTGAGTTCTTGGTTCTTCTGCTCATATACCTACACAACTTAGACAAATAAAAATCAGAACTATAAAAATGCTTAAATTAAACTTTACTCTCTTATTAGCAATGTTAAACATGTAAATCCCTGGTAACGGTGCCAAAAACTTAATCGCTCTTGAAATGGTATGAAACAACAGTAGTTTTAATCACTACTTCACTACAAGTATACAAATTATTGTAGTAAGATATCGATCCCATGAGGATTTATGGTTTAGCCACCACTACTTGGATTTCTGGTCTGTTTAACCAAGGATAATGGTTTGGTGTTTAGAAGTAACAATTGCTGAAGTAATTAAATGAAGAAGTGAAATGGATTTAAAGGCAAGAAGATGGCACAAATGATAATGAACATAGGATTTGAAATCATCATCACTAAGCTAGAATAACAGTCATGTGCTAATTACTACCCAAGATATCCAATAGCATCAATCACCCTCTCTCGAGGCGAAACCAACTAAATTTCACTCTAATCTTCAGAATTCCTTGGTCACAATTAGGGTCCTATAATTAGGGAAACTATCTAGCAATCATACAGGGATTAGGAGTATGTAGATCTCTCTCTCACACTGATATAACCAGAATGAATAAGCTTTCCACAATCGAACTCTTATTACAATCACAGAGCTTAAGTAATCATTTAGAAAACTAACCTTTAGAATTGAACATCTCTAAATGGACAAGCATTCTATAATCCAACTGTTTCCAAAATCAAACTTTAAAATTAAACATTCATGGTAATGTTAACTAAGCACAATCAGTTATCGCAACAAGGGATTCAGAAATCAAATCCTATTGAAAAGTATTTAGCCACTCATGGCTTACAACAAGACTACAAGAAAAATGGAGAATATCAAGAATAGAAGAAAACCCTAAACAACATACTCTTATATCTCTCCCTTTTGCTGGTGAATGGTCTTCTCCTTAAATTCTTGAGTGGAGGTCACCCTTGCCCCATCTTAGATTTTATCCATTTCTTTGCCCATCACTCCTTTATGATGTAGACTCCATTGCCCATTAATTCTCTTTAAGATTTTTGTTTTCTGTCTTCATATAGAGCCCATTTTCTCTAGCTTATCTTCTGTCAAGTTGTCTTCCATTTAACCTAATAATTTCAGGTCCACGATCGTGGAGTTGGAGTCCATGATCATGGACTTTTTCAGTAGCTTTCCTCTTGAACTCGGCCTGAACTCCACGATCATGGAGTTGAAGTCCATGATCGTGGAAAAATCTAGTAGGTCTTGGATAATTTTCCATGAACTCCATGATCATGGAGTTAGAGTCCACGATCGTGGAGTTGGAGTCCATGATTGCGGAATTTTCTAGTAGGTTCCTTCCATCTTGGCTTCTCTTCCACGATTGTGGCATTGAGGTCCATGATCATGGAGTTGCTCCTCTATGCAAAAAACTTCTTGTTTCTTCTTATTTGCCTTCCTAAAGCTACATACTTAACACACACATCAAATTCTACTAAAAGAAAACAATAATCAAAGTAAAATTGTAATGAAATCAATGCACAAACATAACCTAAAACTACTAAAACACAATGCATGATGGCGTACATCAGTATGATCTAACATACTTGATCATGTATTAAGTTGACATCAATCTATACTCAAAGCTAAGTGAGATAATGGATGGTGTAAAGTGTTTATTGTGTTTATATTTGACATGGACTATTGTTGTCAGACTATTGATATCTTGACATTTAAGTAGTAATGATGTATGACTAGACATTGTTCTTGACTTACATATAATAATATTATTAAATATGATTTAATAATATTATTAGTATGTTATCAACATGGTAAGAACCTAAAAGATCATACACTAAAATGTAAAGAAATCATGATTTAAAATTGGATTTAAGATAATATAAGATATTATTGAAGGTTTATAAGATAGTCTAAACTTTTTGCATCTATGTGATAGATGGTAATGAGTGCTTTGATTTTGTACCTTAATGATAGAATTCAGGCTTGATAACCTAAGGGATCCATTATAAGTTAAAGAGGCACATGCAATGCATATGCCTCAATAATTCAGATGTTATGCACATGGTAATGTTTATTTGAGATGTCATACGACATACATATGCATAATATGATTTAAAGATGCATATTTTATTAGCATATGAAAGTCACAAGCCAATATGAATATGCTATGGACATGTAACGTAAGTCATTAACCCTAAACATAATTATAATATAAAAAGTTGACTTCTTCCATTGAGAAAAAGGAGAGATAGTTCAATAACTACATTTAAAAAAGAAGAGAAATTGAATCATCATTCATCCTTTACATTTTAGTTTACTAGTCTCTAGCTAGATCATTTTAGTAAAGAGTTTACCGATCATTTTCCTTTCTTTGTATGGATAGTTTAGAGATCCTCAATGTTTAAGGATTAAAACACTTATTACAACCTTTTTAACAAATAAGAACTAAGGAGATTGATGAAACATATAAGTTTTACAATGCCTTTGCCATGCCTTTTATGATTGCTTTTTTTTAATGAGTCTTTAAAAATATATTTTTCTGATATCATGGTTTTTAATTAAATTTTTAAATTATTTGTTCTAATATTTTATATGATTTCCAATAATTAATTAGATATATTAATTGTTGATATGATATTATTTTTTATTTAATTACTAGATGAAATAATGGCATAAAATTATTATGTTAATGATATCATATTCCAAATAAACCATGTTTATGCATATTTATGAATTTTTTAATTATATTTGTTTATTATTATTTATTAATTTCTTTTTAATGTATTATTATTTAAATATCATTTAAATTATGATATATTATAGTTGGATGATTATTTAATGAGATTAAATAATTGTTTGAAAGATTGAAAATTAGCAAAATTATTTTAGCCTTAAATGACCAAATTAAAGTGTTTCTAATTAAATGAGATTTAGTTATGGAACTTTATATATTTATGATTTTAATATGATTATAATTATAATTATATATGTGTGGTTATAATTTTGAAGGATTTTGAATAATTTAAAATGATAATTTTTCAAGCATGGTAACAATTACCCATTCACATGCTAAAAGGCATAACAAATTCAAAATGTTTATATTTCTAACCAAACTAAAGAGATTTTCAAATTAAAATGAAGTATTTACACATTCTGATTGTATGGATGAATGTATGAATGAATGTATATTGTGATAACGGTTTATGAAGTTAGCTAATATGATTGATCATATGCATGATTTTTCCATTTTTGGTAACTATAGTCTATGTTAGTGTATGCTCTAGAGCATCATGTTTTTATTGTAATTTAACATTGAACGTTTCATCAATAAAAGGAATTATTCATTATTGAGTTTACTTTAAGGGCTTTTAACTAAATAATGAATTCAAAGATATTGCAATAATACAAAGGAATTCATAAAGAATTTATGAAATGAGATTTTTATTATACATAAATGTTCAATATCTAAATGATCCCTAGTTAATGTATTAATAAGAAGGGATATTATTAATGCGGTTAAGATCAATATATGTTGTACTTCCTTATAGGATGATTCTAATTCACTATCATATGAGTTGTCTATAGTGAACATATGGATGGTCAGTTAAAGATGAGCTCATTGGAGACCTTGTTAGTGAGATTTCATATGGATAATTGATTTATGTCTGTGAAATATATCTCACTCATATCAGTAGTGCAAGTATCCTTAAGACTTGGGATAAGAAGGTTATCTTGTCTATGGATCATTATATTTTGACTCCTATGTTTTATTCCTCCTTAAGAGGCTTTCATAGCTTAGAGGTTGGATATAGTTTGAAGTAGATGAAGGTATTTGTTTATCAATAAAGGATTCACCACCCCATATTAATGGTAAGGGTTTAATCTCATTAATTCATGTAATACTCTTTATTCAATAATCTCTGGCTAGAGTGGAATGTCTATTAATAAATGAGTTTCATAAGGGCATTATGGGAATAAAGATTATGATTACATGAAACATCAAATTTAGGACATAATCTAACATAATTGATCATGTATTGAGTTGACATTAATCCATAATCAAACCTAAATGAGATAGTGGTTGGTGAAAGGAGTTTATTGCATGGAACCTGATGTGGAAGGGTTGTAGTCAAACTAATGACCTCTTGCCATATGGGTAACATGATGTGTGACTAGACACCACTCTTGATTTACATCAGATATTATTAATTAGAGATTAATAGATGTTGCTAACATGTCAAGAACCCAAAAGGTTGCACATTAAAAGTTAGAGGAATGGTAATGATGAATATATATTGATAGGATAATGTTTTATGGTTACAAGATAACTTAGATCTTTTATATTTATTTGATAGACCATGAAAGAGCTTTGATTTGATACCAAGATCACATGAATATGATAAGTAGAACTTAAGATACATGTGTTTTAAGATAGCATGTGCCATATGTATGTCATATGAGGGATTGGATGTGAATTGGTCCATATGTGAGTGTCACATAACTTATTCATGTGTTATAAGTTAGAAAGAAAGGGAATATGATTATCATGTGCTTCTAGAGGGATTTTAAGTCCTTCACATGCAAGCCATATGCCTGAAGCATGTGACATGCACATGCATATGACTTAAGTAACCCAAAAACCTAATTAGGTTTTTATAAGTTGTTTGACACAAATTTTAGGGTTACAGAACAAGAAATTTTTGCTACCTCCTTCCCTCTTCCCTTCTACCCTCATTCAAAGCTTTTGAAGAAGAAGAAGAGTTTAGGTTTGATCAAGATCAAAAAGAGAAAGCCGAATCATATTATCATCCTTTATCTTCTTTTATTTTATTTTTATTTTTACTAGTCTCTAAAACAAAAACAAATAATTTAATTACTAATTATTCCATCTTACTTATTTTGATAGTTTGGGGATTGAAAAGTTTGCTACAACTTTTCAAATGAACAACAATGAAGGAGATCAGCTAAAAGTAAGTTTACCCATTCTCTTATCATAATTATCCTCTTATACGTGTTTTATGTGTATGATTGCCTAGATACACTTTATTAATGTGTTTTTAAAAGTTTTAAATCTCACTTTCCATTGCTAAAATACATTTTAACAAACCAATAATGGTATCAGAGAGTTTTGGTGTTGTAATATATGCATAGAATACATGAAATTTTTGGTTTTCCTTTTAAATTTGGCTTAAGTTTTTTATGATTTTGAAAGAGTTATGGTGCTAATTAAAATTTAAAATATTAAATATGTGTTCTTCAATAAATTTTCTTAGTTTATATCAAAAAAAACCTAACACATATGTTGGATTTTTATGAGATAAAAATTAGTGTTTGCGCATGCTGCTTGTTGAAAGACAAAATGAAATTTTTTTGTTATTCTTGATGTTCTTGCTTGATTTTTGCATATTTAATTATTGAGCATGCAATTAATCAATTAATTAATGTGTTAACATAGTTATGGAGCATTTGGAATGAACAAAAATATGAATTGGAAGTGTTTTATTCAATCAAAACAAAACATGCGCAATAAATGTTCATTATTTTTGTATTCAGTTTTTTCATAACAAATTGCTCAAATTATTTTTATTAATTCATGTAATGGAATATGATGTTAGACATTAAATTTTTTAGAAATAAATTTTTATTAATTTTTGAGATCAACAAGTATTTTATTTGAATTATAACTTTTAAGTGGAGCAATTTAAGCATGATAAGGAGTCTAACAAGTTTTTACTGTTTTGACTTCTATTTTGGCTTCTAAATGATATATGGATGTTTAAATTATGTTTAAATAATTAATATATTAATTTGTATGATTATTTAAATTAATAAGTAATTCATTGCAAAGAATTCAAAACTAGCAAACCCATATGTTTTCAAAAGTAAGCCCAATAAGTTTTTTTAAAATTTAAACTAAAAATTGACAAGAGGAGATTATTTATTTATTTATTATGAGTATATGGATGAATGGATGTATCACATGATGATGATTACGGACTTGGCAAATGTGATTGAGCATATGCATTTTATAAATTTTTGATAAATAGGGCCTGCATGTACAGCCTTTCCTTATTTCTTTTATACTTCTTTTCTCATCTACTTAACCCTAAATGTAACTTGGGGTTTCTATTATAGAAATTTGTAATTAGATTACATAGGTTGTAAAAGAAGAATAAAGGAGGCAAATGGAGCAAGATAATAAGGTGTAACCAAAAGTGGAACTCCAAGACCAAATTTGTAATTGAATAGTTTTATTTTCAAATTTTGAGGTTTGTAAAATCATGCATAACCTAGGTTTGACATTAGTCTTAAAGTCCATAATCATCATATTATAAATTATTATATTGGATGTATGAGATGCATGAGGATGCCATTGCATGCATAAGCCTGGACCATGTATGGTGCACAATTGCACATACCCGCCTTGTATGTTTTTAAATCACATAAAAGGAAGTAAAACCCTTAAAAGGAATATAAATCTAAGGCCTTCCATTTTTTAAAATAAGAGTGAAGAGCTTCTTGTCGTTCAGGTTGTTGGGCATACTCAAGCCTATTTAACATATGGTATATCCAAGTTTTTAAAAATGGATTAGATTTAAATAAAATATTTTATTTGTTGGGCATACTAAAGGTAAAATATTTTATAGGCCGATTTAGGGAATTATTTTATAAGAGTTAACATAAGTATCAAGAGAAGTTGATAAACCAATGACTCAGTAATCATCTATTAATATGATTGACATGAAAGATGTCTACCTATTGACATTAAGTTCTAGTTTTTTGGGCATAATTAAGATTTGGCTTAATGGTCACCGGATACTAACTTACTAAGGAAGGTGAAGCGTGACCTTCTCGGATTAGTAGTTAAGGGCTATTAGTTAAAAACAAAGTAGTGGGAAATAAAAGCTAATAAAAAACCTTATTATGATTTTAATATACATGATATTATTAATGACACACTATTTTTCTTTTTTCTCCAAAATATTATATAATATCAAGAAAAGTTGATCTCCGTGGCATTTTTGAATAAAAACCAAATGGATCCAACTATATTGACTGGATTCACCAAATCAAAATTGTTTTAAGAGGCAAATAGATAGCCCATGTACTAGATCATGCTTATCCATGATAATTTATAGCCAACTCTACTAATGAAGTTAGAGAAGTTTACAATAAGTTTAAGTAGGAGGATGAGATGGCCAGCAACATTAGGCTAGGTGCTATGGAGAATGATCTTCAGAAGTAGTGTGAGGTTATAAACTCTCATGCAATGGTACTTATCTAATATCACTTTCTGAAGAAAAAGCATGCACTAAGAGATATGAGCTCTCAAAGTCACTTTTCAAGGGCAAGAAGTCAGTCCTAAAACCTCAAGATGGTGTAGGTAAGAAAAAAGCTACAGAAAAACTCCAAGGGTATAACTAGCACTCATGCTATGGGTCGGTTGGACCAATCTGGAACCATTAGGTGGTGACTCCCTTGCGACTCTTTTGAGTCCATATCATTCCTCGAGGTAACCCCTTGGGAAGTTTGCACTTTTGCTCCAAGTGCGGTCCTCAGTTTGTGAGCATCCCAAGCCTCACTCTGGGCTCCGACAAAAATCGACGCTCACAGTGGCGACTCCACTGGGGACATCACAACGAAAGAGTGGTAGCATCTAAGAGTTTCCATATCAATTTTCCCATCATAATTGGATTAATTGAATGCATCACAACACCAGTCCGTGTCTACACATACCACCCTGGTCCTGTGTTAAACTGGTGATTGTGAGAGAGTGAGTACCTTGGACTCTATTCGACTCCTCGAGAAAGCACATCTGCCTTCACCACTCGCTGCACTGTACTGATAACTGTTGATGATTCCTGACAGATAAATGCAAGGTATAGTCCTATATCAATCATTCCATTTTGTTGGATAGGTTATGGACAACGTGGCGGGAGACCTTAGCCTGTTCTCAAAAATCAGACTAAGGCCTATATAGCAAGACTAGCAACATTCCAAACTAGGACCCTTATTGCATGCTATATGGATCTTTTGTCTTATCATGTGAGTGGATTTGCATAGACCCGGCCTATTTTCCTCCCACGTATTGCTCTGCTAAGAGTTAGAATCCTTTTATGATTCTGTATGGTTGCATAACCTCACGTCTATTCCACGGGCGTACTCTTATCATAACAATATGATCATGCCCGTATTGCTCTGCTAAGAGTCAGAATCCTTTCATGATTCCGTTTGGTTACACAACCTCACACCTATTACACATGTGTACTCTTATCATTATAATATGATCATGCCTATATTGCTCTGCTAAGAGTCAGAATCCTTTCATGATTCCATTTGGTAGCATAACCTCATGCTAATTACATCGGCATTCTCTTATCATTGCAATATGATTAGGTTGAAATGTTGTCAGGTTTTCGCTGTAATCCTTATATGATCGAGCAACGATCAACCTTTTTGTTGCCTTATTGAGCGAATTGTGCCTTGAGTTCCCAGTGTAACTCTAAGTTAGTATCCCACCTAGGATAGGAGAACTTGAATTGACCAATTCTCACAGAGGTATAAGGTTGGCACGGAGTGATGTTGCATGCTACGTGTTCGCTAACCATTTTCGTGTTTTCTGTCAAAATACGCATACATGCATACTCATGCAATCTTCTAACAAGATTTCCTTTCATAGCCATAACGCTGGATGTTTCCTAGCATATGACATGCATACATCCTATGTGATGCATCACATGTACCCATGCATACGCATGCTAACTCGCTTTGTTGCACCCATGACATCATATTATTTCTTAACATAGGTCACACATACATTCTACGTGTTGTATCATATAACATCATATGCATAATCATGCATCCATGCTAACTCTTTCTGTCATGTACAGAACACCATGTCAGACTCTCAGAATGCCAAGAATGTTGCATCATCATCTGCCCCTACTGCCTCAACACTAGATAAGGCCGCACTTGTTGCAGTTCAAAAGTTCATCGACCAATCTATGGCCAAGCTCCTGAATGATGACTTCAAGACTCTCCTACAACAACAGATCTGGGAGGCTCTCAGTCTTGTTGAATTCATCACCCCACCAGCTTCGATCAAGGAAAAGGGGAAGCGTGTCAACCTGTATGACATGGAGATTGATGATGATGTCTTACTCCATATGCATGATGTCCAGAAGTCTAAGACCACTATTTTGGAGAAGAAGATAGAATAGTTGTAGACTATCATAAAGACCAAAGGCATGAGGTCTGATTTGGACTTTGATGAGTTCTCAGTATGAGCTATCAAGGGGCTTCCTGCCAAGTTCAAGCTCCCTGATGTTCCTAAGTACAATGGAGTTGGGGACCCAAAGAATCACTTGAAGACCTACACCATGCTGATAAGCTCTACAGACTTGTCGGATGATCAAATAGTCCAGCTCTTCTTCATCTCATTAGAGGGACCAAAGTGTTAGTGTATGCTCTAGGGCATCATGTGTATTTGTACTATACGTTTTCATTAATAAAGGCATTATTCATTATATAGTACAATGTTTTAAATGAACTTGTTTTACTTGGAGTATTAAACTATATATTGAAGTCCAT
>CANYBF013588628.1:0-24874 GCA_948192965.1 Dalechampia spathulata
CAAACAGACATACACACATATATATATATATATATATATATATATATATATATATATATATATATATATATATATATATATATATATATATGCAATGAAATGCGTTATTCCATTCCCATATATTACAACAAAAATCATTAGTTATTGCAAGTAAGATATGAAAATAGCTTGAGGATTTAAGATTTTAATTATATTTATATTTTTATTGTTGTTTACGATTTAGAGTTTAATCCTCATTACATCTCATATATAATAAATCATGAAAAAAATATAATATGATATAAGTTGAAAAAATTATAAAATAATGAATCGTTGATACATGTTGTTGGAAGATTTTAGATGAAATATCTGATATAATATTTATGTTAGGAATTTTTTATTTAAGTTACATCTTTTTTTAATGAAAATTATAAAATATAATAAATTTATGTTAACGAGTATTTTAAAAAAAATTTAAATCAAATATATTTTTATTAAAATTTATAAAATTCATTTGAGTAAAACATGTTTATATATATATATATATTTAAAAAAGTTATTTTGCTTTTGTTGTTATGTACTTTAGAAGGGAATAGAAGACCCTTTTTGTGTGGTATATGAACAGCCGGTTTATATAAAATATTGTCAACTTGATAAGCTTTTCAGAATCGGATTTAAATTGAATATATTTTATTTTTATTAATAATATAACTAATTTAGGCTCCACCATCCAACTGTGTGACAAAAAATCCATGGTTTGTCATGTCTATATGGCTCTCTGTAGAGTTTCCGGTAATGATTTGATTTGAAAAATGCTTATCAATTAATGGACATGATAATGAAACTGTATGCTTTCTTCCACACTAACATGAAGAGATTTCAGGAAAGAATACTTGTGTGTAGCCATCAATTATTTGGCAGTTGCAAAATTCACATGATCCAATGCTTCTGTATGACGACTAAGTTAAGGGATCAATCGAAAACAGATAAGGCATTGAAGTTTAAGAGCTTGGCTTGGAGGAGGCTGCTGCATTGTATACCAGAAATTGTCTCATCGTCTTCCTAAAACTTTATTCCAAAAAGGAAAATTGAGAAGCTGCAGATTAGTGATGATCGTCGTCATCGCCATGTCCATCTGGCGGTCCTCCAGGGCCCACTACTTCCAGCTGTCAATCATCCAATGGAATGGTTAGGAAAATTCTACAGTTCCACAAAATGGGTATGCATGGATGGAAGCATGACAACATATGCACATAAACAACTAGATGCTTCCGGATTCAATTATGCATAGACTCAGCATCTAATCCATATCTAGCAATCCAAAGTAGCAGATACGGCAAAATCACCATAAACTACTAACTATTTCAGTAACAGGCTTCTTTCTACTCACCATGAAGTACTGCGAGCACACTGGACATTCATGAGGCTTGCCCTTTTCCAGCCAAAACCAGACAACATCATGCTCATCCTCTGTAATTCAGAAATGTAAGGTTACATTCAATGCATAACAGAATTGGTTTGATAACATAGTAAAGCATACACATGCATTAAAGGCCCGCTCATGACAAGCGCTCCCAAAATATTCAAGGTACGAAGAGAATCGATTGGTACAAAGTCTTTCCTTGAATTTTGTAAAGAGGGTTTTTCATGCCACAAACCCATGACCTGCAGGTTCCCTAAGGAATAATTTTACTAGCTGAGACAAAGCAGCACACATGCACATCAAAGAAATAAAAAAAGGGTAAAAATGGTACAAAGAAACCAACCTCCTTCACCTCCAGGGCAACCAACAATTCTCTTGTCATAGTAAGACTTCACGACAGCCGGTGCTTCCTAAAAGAGGGCAACATTCAGCACTACAGGTTAGATTTATGCAGCAATTTCTGTTGATGTAAAAACAATGATGTATGCAGATAAAAAAAGCAAGAAGAGCGCTCCAAAGTGAATATTTAATAGTCAAACAAGAAAATTTTGCAAATAAATATCAAATTCAAATGATAAAAATTGGACAATCCAAGAGTACATTCAAAAAAAATTGAACTCATCATGATGACCTTTACAAGGCCAAAGGCCTGGATAATTATTTATTCATTTATATACTGCAATATTCCTATTGGTGAAACCTGCCGAGTAACCATCATATAAAACCAGATTATGAAAAGGCTCTAGAGGAATTGAAAAGGTGAAGTAGAAAGACAAAGTGTTTTACACATTGTAAGATGCAATCCAATCAGTTGTTCTGGGATGAGTGAAATATCATGATCAGCAAAATTGACAAAACGTAGGCTTCAATTCCTACAGCATCTCCCTGAGGCCTTCAGATTAGAAAAATGTAAAAGCCCTCTTATAATTTGGGCAAGGTTCATCAAGTGTATTCAAGACAAAATAGATTGCTAGTAACTAGAACGTAAGTATCATAGATCATCCATCATCACATTTGAAAATGAAAGGAAGGATGGCTCTAGTGCAAATATTAATAGATAAGCAGGATTTGGTCATCAATTCAAGTTCATTGATAATCATAAGAACTGCATAGAACTTACAGTCAAAATACTGTGATTCCAACAATTTTTCTTGTTTCATTTTGAACTAAGCTAAGGATGAGCCTTTATACTGAATAGTTTCTTTTTCCCCTCTTATCTTTCTTTATTTTGGTTTGCAATTTTTGTTGGTGCAACTTAAATGTGAAGAAGAGCAATTTGCTTAATACCAGCATGCAAAATCAATCAGCTTCTATAAAATGGGTAAGGATTACCCACTACCAACACAAAAAAAGCAGTTGATGGAGACCAATCATGGAAATCATGGTATGTTGTTAAAACAGGAAACCACTAACCTTTGTGCCAAAGGGACCAACAGGATGGTCAATTTCAAGAATATCCCTTCCCTGTCCAAAACAAACATATAGTATCTCAATTAACTAAAAACACCAACTGATTTAATTAAAAAAAGGTACAGAAGAGGGAGAAAAACTAAGTAAAAATGTAGCAAAACAATCACAAGAAGCCACATTTAATATCCCGGTTCCTGGAAGGCAAACCAAAAACTCCACAATTTATTTAGTTGTTTATTGTGTTATTGAAACGTAACTTTCCTATGATCAAGACAACAAAGAATACCTGAAGCTCTGCTTCAAGCTCCTCCCGTTCATGTCCGGTAGCAATGGGCATTACATCCTCAACTCTCTTCTTAACGGAGCCATCCGCTATAAAAGAAACAAATTCAGCTGTGGTTAATCATTAATAATTAGAGCACAAAGATCCACAACCTTTTTATACTAAATGCATCTTTCAAACTAAATCTTAAACCAGATCAACTCAACCAGAAACCTACATATCTACATACGCAGGAGTAGACAAAAAAATTAACAAGTGTAACGCAAACATCCTTTGTCACGGTGGCCTATGTTAATCATGTTCCTATCAGTTTGAGTTTAATGGGAATAACGCAAAACTCAAATAGACTGAACCACCAAGGGGGACATTTAAAATCCACTCTCACGAACATAAAACCTATAACCAATCATTTTTCTTTAAATTTGAGTTTATTGTGAGGACCTAAGCGAATGTTCAATAAACTATACTCAAATCAAACAATCAACCAACAGAGAGATTAAGAAAACGAAATAGTCGTTATAACTGAAAATAGCTAGGATCTGACCTGCTTCAGCATTGAAATGGCGATAGAAGCTAGAAGCAGAAAACGATGGTGAAATGATAAAACGCTTATGAGCAGCGGCGGCGGCAGCGGAGGCGGAAGATCGGTAGGATGTTAGGAGTTTGAACTGGGAAGAAACTGCTCTTCTCCACATCGTCGTCTTCACTAAAGATTATCTGCGATTTTAATGCCTCTTTGGTAGAAATGGTTTGCTTTTAAGAGAATTATTAGCTAAAATGGCAGTGCTGGTGCTGGCTGGGTACTCCCTGGAGAGGGGGCTGGCGGGTCCGGGGATTGACTTGTACGTGTGAAAATCATATGCACGTGCGAATTTTGAGGGTTTCTTGTTCTCCTTTTTAAATCCTCTCTAATTGAAATGTTTTATCAATTTATAAAATTTTATAATTTTATTAAATTATAATAAAACATACTTTTAAAATTATTAAATTTCATGCATTTTTAAATTCCATGAATACATATTTTCTTAATTTAAAGAGATAGATCATCTTTTTCTAAAATTAAATAATTAATTATCTCTATTAATTATTATTTTATACTTGGTAAATTCATAATTATAATAATAATTATTTATTTTAATAATTATTAATTATGATCGATACATGTTCAAAATAAGAATGGTATTTCTATTAACGAATACTTTTTTTTAGATATTAATTCATCTATTAGATTATGTATCCATCATCAATATAACGATAAGTATTAATTATCATTAAATATCATATATATTAGTTATAAAATAATTATATATGAATTAATATATATATATTACTTAATAAAAATTGATATATATTATTATATTATTAATATATATATTATTATATTATTAATACCTAGGTTGGTGTTAATTAATCACTTGTAAATCACCCCTGCTGCCTTGGATTTCGACCACCCTTCAAATACACTTGATTCTGAGTCTGATCTTATAGTTAGTATTTGTGATGATGGCTAGCAACATTGCAAAGCTGGCTGCAGAGAAAGATGGATATGGCAGCAGAGACTTTCAAGCTTGGCAACATGGATATGGCTTTAAAAAAGATTTAAACTCAGCTACCTTCAATCAAGAAAAATATACTTATTCTGCATCCTGAAAATAACAAGTTTCTTGCTGCGGATGGAGCTTTCAAAGATGGTAGAATTTTGTTTCGATGTCTTATCTGATCCTGACAGAACAAGGGCTTATGAGGCTTGCTTCCGTTCAAGACAAACCAACATCAAGGAAGCGGCCTTCACCAGCTCCACGAGATTATAACAAAATTCCAGCAAATCTGCACGTCGTAAACCTGATCCTGATCTTGCAAAACCATCAGGCGGTTCGTTTCCAAGTCTAAGCAGCCCGACAAATGGTTATAACCAAGTCCTGGTGATTCTTCTTCAGTGCGTCGAACCCTTAGAACTGACTGACTGATAATCGAGGCCGCCGTAGCCAATGTTTCATCCAAGTATAGGGTACCAAAATCCTCTATTGTTTCTTCTTCCAAAAAGAAACTACTGTTTAGATCCTGACGGCAATCCATGCACGGTAAGTTACCGTCTTGCTTCTTCTGATGGCTCCTGATTCAGGATTGAAGTTGCTATATAAGTGAGAAAGAGGAAGAATCCTGATAAACAGTATCCACTTAACGTGGAACATGGTCCTGTTGAATTTCAATACCGACGGCCAAGAATTATATAAGTTAATATTTAAATGATGACAATAAGTTAAAACAAAAATAAATAATTAAATAAATGATAATACGATTGGGAACTAAGGTGATTGACTAGTCGTCATTAACGGACGCGTCACATCTACCTCCGTCTAAGATTCAAAAGGCTTTTTGTGAGCCCAAGTCACCAACACTCCCTTTGTTTTTGTCCCATCATTTCTTACAAAAATATACAAACTTAATTCCATAAATTTTTGGTTTTTTTTTATAAAAAAAATCTAGAAATTTGAGTTTCTCTATCTAATAATTTTTTAAAATATAATATATCTTAGCAAATAAGTAACAGCTTATTCATAACTTAAAATAAAAAGATAAAATCAAAGTTAATTTCTATTAATTATAAAATATTAATATCATTATTAACCTAATATGCAAATTTATATAAATAATAAAAAAATAAAAAATGATATATTAAATTTATAAACAATTAAATTAAAATAATTAAAAGTCAATTTTTGTGATATATACTTAAGTTTAGTATAAGTCTTCACACATTTAGAACTCCTTACTCTATAAGGATTTAATGAAATTATGATTCTATGTTAAAATTTAAACAATTTATATAATTTTAATATGATTTGATATATTACTATGATGAAATAAGGAAAAAGAAAGGGAAGAAGTAGGGACGTATTTGTAGTGATCTAGTTTTAAAAGAGGTGTAATGTAATAGTACTGCAAAGCGGCGTACTACTTGTAAACTTCATAAGGGATTGTATGATGACGTGGAGAAACCTGATTAGTCACTCTAACAAACCGCCTCCTAACTTTCTTAACTTCCACGAGATAACGCAAGAACCGTCCGATCATCAAATAAAACCCTTGCATAAAAAAACCCCTTTAAAAAGGAAAAAAAGAAACCCTTTATTTGTCATTTACAAACAAACACTAACCAAATCAATCTCTCTCAATTTCTGGAGAAATCTAAATTCCGGTAGCGAAAATTTGGAATCGATCAACAAACCCTAGGCGAGGTCAGTTAGCTCTCCTTCCTTTTCTCTCCCTAATTCTCTCTCTCCTTTTTTAAAAAAAAAAATTTGTTTGGATTTTGTTGATTTCGATCTGTTGATGCGCTTTATGTTTAATTTTATTATGTTTTTTTGTTTCTTTATTTTAATTTTCTAAATTTGATTTTGCGTTTTGATCGATGCGTTTGAATTTGAAACTTTGATTTTGTACTTGAATTAATGATTTTAAATAATTTGCCTATTATTTATTTCAACTCTATGATAATTAGCCTTTTAATTTTACTACGATTGGATTTTTAAATAATATACGTATTACTTATTTCAACTTTATGATAATTAGCCTTTTAATTATACTATGATTTGTTTCTAATTTTCTGAACGAAGACTTCGTTTTAAATTTATTTGATGTTTTAACACCTGCTGATACCTTTATGCGGATTGTAAGCAAGCAATTAAACATATCTTGCTTTTTAATTTTTGGATTTGTGTTCAATGCTTAATTTTACGCGTTGATTGTCGCAGTTTCTGAGATTTTGTTGAATTACTTTTGAGTTTATGCTTTGCAGTTCTGGTTAAACTTATTTTAGGGTTTATGGAGAATTTTTTCATGTTTACCGTTTTGTTCTTACTTTTTTAATAAGGATCATTGTGCTTCTATTCATTATCTATAACTTCAATAGATTTGTTGTTGTTGTTGGTGAGGGTTCTAACTTGTTTTTGATATATATTCTCTGGTGGCAGATAGGCGAGTTCCGTTTGTTCTTCACTGATAATAGCCATGAGATTTACCAAAGGAAGTAAAGTAGAGGTATTTAGCAAAAAGGAGGTTCCAGCAGGTGCTTGGTTTTCTGCTGAAATAATTCGTGGAAATGGCCACACATATAGCGTGAAGTATAGTTGCTCATCAATAGCTGAGGAAGCGGAAGTAGAAAGAGTTTCTAGAAAGGTGATTAGGCCATGCCCACCTCCTGTGCAAGGGGTGGTTGATTGGGTTCTTGGTGATCTTGTTGAGGTGTTTGATAATCTCTCATGGAAAACAGCAAGAATTGTGAAAGTTATTGGCAATGATAACTTTTTGGTTAGCATACTTGGATTGGCCAAGAATTTGTTGGTCCATAAATCTCATTTGAGGGTTCGACAATGCTGGCGAGATGGTACATGGTCTGTAATTGAAAAGGTAATTTTCAAATTATTCATTTGCACTTGCCAAACATTGATCTATTACTGTTTTAAAGTCTATTTACATTGACTAATTATCACTTATCTTTCTTGAAACAGGGTATGGAGATATGTGTTAAAAGACAAACAAATACTATGATGAAGCAATATGTTGGAGGTGATTATTTTGATGGGGACAATGATAATCAAATTCAGAAGCCACAGACGATTTCAACAAGAAAATGGAAGAGGAAATTATCGCCAAACTTGTGTGATTCTGAAGCTTGTCTCTTAAATCCTCAAAAGAGAAGACATATGAAAAATAGTGGCATTCATCAACAAATTCATTCAGTGCATCCATCTGAAACTTTTGAAAAGGTAGATTCAGTTGTTTATCCAAATGTACATTTGGGTGAAAATAACGTGCACTCTTCTTTAAATGTTGCAACAGCTGAGTCATCTAGGATAGATACAGGTTGTGGAAGTGATAGTATTCTTGTAGATTCCACAATATCTGTGCATAATGATGGTTGTACATCTTCTGTTGGCAGTTGCAGTACCATAGGCCATGATGCACATGACTTGTCCTTAAGGTTTTCTTGCCAACGTAGTGACAGAATAGATGATTATTGTAGTGATGCTGAATCATCTTCCAGGATAGACTATGAGAAAGAAGGACGGTCACTCTTTTCAAATAAGCACTTGGGTGTTCATAGGTCAGAGCTATATTCGTATTATTCTATTGTTGGAGGTTTATATGCTTCAGGGCCTTTGAATTGGGAAGACGAAGCAAAATTGACAAATCTACGAGATGTGCTTCACATTTCAGACAATGAACATTTAAAGGTGCTAAGAAATTTGATATCTGCAAATAGTATGCCTGTTTTTGACTAATTTAGGAATTCCTCTCTTTTTCCTCATCTACTGTTCAATAATTCTTTTTCTTCTCATTGATGGTGAGATGTTGTAAAGGATTAAACTGCAAGAAAGAAATGTAAAATCTCAATTTCTTTTATTTACTTGATGATATAACTAGTTTTACATCTCATTTTGAATTCCTATAGTTTCTTAATTTTTTCTGTGTGCGCTGATCCTGGTTTTTGTATTTTTGGATTCTGAACCATAACTTCTTATTCCAAGTTCTCTCGAATGGGAGCAAGTAGTAGGCTTTTTGATGCATGTGGTTCATGAGAGGTAGCATTCAAGGATTGTGCTGTTTCCTTGCTCTTTTGCTTTGACATGATCAGTTTACTGGTTTTTCCGTTGGACCTTTTAATATCCCATTATCTATGATGCTTAACAGCACATGGAGCTTCGGGTGATGAGTAAGCTGCTGCTTCACCAGCTCTTGTTATAGCCAATATGGTTGACTTGCTTGTCTTGAATATGGAGGCTCAAGATAATGATTCATGGGGTCACTCTTATTCTGGGTGTATTATGGGGCATCCTGCAGAAACTTATGTCTGGCTGCCCTTGCCGTCGGTATGATCTTCTTTATTGATTGTCACTAAGACTAGCAATCTTACAATTTTAATGCCTGTTAATATGACATCAATAATAATGTGTTTATGAAAATAGAGGGGTTTTGAACCTTGCCCTTTGTGGATGAAGTGAAGAAATCGATATCATGAAATTCAGAGACAAGCTGTTGTCTTTGCTGTCTGAAAGAGATGAGAAGTGCTGCTGCTTTGGTGGTTTGGTATCTGTACTTATTGTTCAAGTTATTCCTTTTGATTCCATGAACATTTTTAAGAGGCACTATTTAGCCTCAAGGATATGGCAGACATTTCAACTATTGCTTTAGATACCGTGAACATCGCGAGAGTGGAATCATTTATCCTCCTTTACAATGACCTGATATATCTACTTGACGAGTAAGGTATAAGCTTAATAGTATTAAAAAAAAAAGAATTATGTTAGGTTCAAGAGTAAGGTATAAGCTTAATAGTATTACTGAAATGATACTTAGATTTTATGTTCAATGACGTCCCTCTCCTATCTTTGCGTCTTCCAGGCTCCCACAATTTGTTCAAACGCTAAATATATGTATTATTTTTGGTTAGTGAACTATTTGGGAAGGTGCACCACATAGATTGATATGAGTATCGACCTTAACATGCTGTCTGGATCCAGTATCCGTATGACTGTCATGCTGATGATGTGCATCCTTTTAACGTGGTTTCAGCACACTTTGCCTGCGCTTCATTGGTGAGACAGATAAAGAAATACAAGCGCGGTGTCAATGCACCCTTTCAATACTTTGCGCAATTTGAGTAATTTTGGTTGAAGAATAAGTCTAGTCATTTCACCGCTTGGCATTGTGATACAAGTACGGTGGCAACTAAGCCAGGATCAAAGCCTTCTCCTGTTGCTACCAGGTAATCAACGGTTAAAAAAATAACGAGATGTTGCAGCTTGTTTGTTTGTGTTGTTCCAGCATTCGATATTTTCGTCACTTCTATACCTACTTGTGAGGTTACTTTCCACGTTAATGATGATATTCATATGTAACCGATTCGGGACCATTTGTATTTCGTATTTCTCTAGCCATGTTTGTGCAGTTTTTGATAGAACTAAAAATGAGATGGATGGATGATTAAAATTTTCTTTCTAACAATAGAGCTCCTAAATTTCTTTTTGTTCCTTTTTTGACCGTCTTTCTCCCAAAAAGGAAGTTCTTCCGTGGACTGTGTCTTGTTGTTCATGGTTTCCATGGGCTGTTATTAGATTAAAGAAGTTGGAATCCGCTTTAGAGTAGAAGGTTAAGAATCTTTACGTTTGTCCTTAACATCGTTGTCCTAGTACGATTCTTATCGACTGATTAAAGTCTGGTAAAACGTTAAATTGAGTCTTTTATCATTATATGTCCAAAGCTAAGGTTGTAAATCTGTAACAATTTCTTTATTGCCTCAAAATGATGTTTGTAATGGAAAGGAGAAAATACTTGATAAGTTCATCTGACAATTGACTTTGTGCTGAATGAAGGGTAACATCAGAAGGCGACAACCATGAAGCTTTGGAGTTGAGACATGCTAACCATGTGCTGTTTTATTCCTTATTGAAGCAAAGTTACCTCCACAATTTATCTGGGTTTACAGTTTCTTCTCTACACGCACATGGCAGCTATTTTTTTTTTCCTTCTGGCGTTGTCTGGGTTGAATCGGTCAGGAATTTATCAGCTTGTTGTGTACAAATCTCTTATAAATTGTAAACATTGGCTAGAAACTTAAATAAGTGATATTGATATAAATACAAGTGTGGAAATGTAATAAACCAAAGCCTAATTTTTATAATGCAGAAAATTATGCTGGACCCATCTTCAAGCTAATATGGCAATTAACTCCCTCTGTGGCATACCATCTTGTTGCTTATGTTTTTTATTTGCCAGATGATCTCCTGTTGCGAGCTCGATAGTTGTCATGCTAAAGTGGCTCTCTTGCCCTTCGCATCTCTCGACTGCACCGCCCAATTAGTAGGAATAGATCATGATAATGTAATAATAATAATAATCACAATAATAATATGAAATGGAGGAGGTAGAGATACCTGAACGGCGGATGATTTCTTTGATTCCAAGAACTGGCTGTAGATGCTGTATAGTCTCTGCTTCTCGGATTCGGAAATAGATGGCCTTGCTTTCGAGGCAGTGGACTTCAACAAGGCATCACCGATGACTGGCATTCTCCCCGCTTCTTTGCTTTCTAAACTCAAATGTTCGTGGACTGCAGCAAGCTGTGCGTCTGATAAAAGAGCTTGAAGATCAGCTCCACTAAATCCTTCCGTCATATAGGCTACTGCTTCTAAATCAACGTCATCGCCCAGTGGCAGCTGCATTCCTCAATAACAATATATGATTAGACTTTTTCATCATACAACGATAATTACCAAAATACAAAAATAAATATTAGTCAAGAAGAGGAAGATAATGACATATGACAGCATAACTCAGAGCTAGGTCATAGAATGATATGACTAGGCGTGACCATTCTCGAGATGGTTTGACAATATGCTGAACTTAGTAGCAGCATACAGAAAAAAGAAAACGGGTTGGGGGTAGAGGAAAGAGGGAGAAGGAAAAGACAGTACCACTGACCTTCTTAGAAAGAACCTGAAGGATGTCCAACCTCTCCTGCTGTGATGGAAAATCACAGAAAAGAAGACGATCTAGCCTACCAGGTCTTAGCAATGCAGCATCAAGTAGATCCGGTCTACTGCTTGACAATTATCATGCATGTAAGAAATCCAAAGAGGAAAAAGGAGTAAAATTTAGATAATTATTCATCCTAGAATTGTAAACATTCACCAAAATACAGAAACAGAAGAAAACTTATGCTGTGTTTGAGGAATGTAAGACCATTTAATAGGAGCGTAATCTTGTTTTTCACCAAATGACATTTTACAAACTAAGAATTGAACATTGCGGTAGTCCCGAATACTCCCCCCAGCCCAGACCCAAATTAACATCCGTGCAACGTGAAATAAAGATCATGTGCCCAAATCATATCTCAATCTATGAACATGAATAATCGTTTAATAAAGAAAAATACTGATCCCTAATCCTTTTGATCATATGATAATGTAATATTTGCCCCTAGAATATGTTTTCTTTCTCAAAATTTCAAGTCAGTAATGCAAAATCGAATACTGTAAAGTTAGACTATCCATCCAATATGTAGTGGGCTACAGGATCCATAGCAAGACTGCATCTTTCTCCTCCTACTAGTATACAGTAATTAGGAACCAAGCAAGAAACTTAAAAGTAGAATAATACAAATTAACCAACCTTGTTGCAGCAAATACAAAAACACCCGTCAATACTTCAACACCATCCAATTCAGTGAGAAACTGACAAAGAAAAAAAAAATTATAAGCTCAATTGCAAAATGAAATGTTGTAAAACCTGATCCTCAACTTGTAACCCATCCTATTAAAATCCCCCAGCTTCATTTTGTATCAAAAAATCTCTAGACTTTAATACATTCTCATAAAGTTCTCAACTTGTAACCCATCTTTGACATGCTGACATAAAAAATAATATGATGATTTGACATGCTGATATGGAAATGACCGATAGGATCAACATAAAAAAATTATGTCTCATAAATTTAAGTTATCTAAACTATCATATAAGTATAATAAAAATCATTCAAAATTTTTTTTTTTATATAAAAATATTAAAATGCAATATCAATGAACTTCATTACTTTGATGACTTATATTAAACTCATTTTATAATGACTTAAATTCTCTTTTTCATTAAGCATAATAGAATTATGAGGAACTAGCATGCATCCATGGACTTCGAAAAAAATAAAGAATCATTCACTATGTATTAAGGAAGTGAATTTCATTATTGAAGTCATAATGTGATCTTTAATAAATTTTTTGACTGCTTAAGTTGTAAATAAAATTTAATTTGACTATTGCACTATTATACATCTGGAATATACAAAAATTTATTAGAGGAATCCACCAATATTTGAACTAACAATGACCTTTTACCTTTGATTTATCACTATCAACCTCAAATTCTTGAAACCCAAAAATCCCATGACAATTAAGAATTACACAATAATATTTTCAATCTCTATTTGGAAAAAATATTTAAATGATTTTAATTATACTTACATAACAATTTAAATGATATAATTTATAAGGTGGATTTCTTAATGTTTGTTCTGCCATGTAATTTTCATGTGAAGACTTCTGTGCGAATGATATTAAAGTTCAAACCCCAAAATGAAAACAAGACAAAAGAAGAAACTAAGGACTTACTTGATTAACAACACGATCAGTCACTCCAGTATTATCATGCCCTCTCTTTGGGGCAATTGAATCAAATTCGTCAAAAAAGAGAAGGCATGGTGCTGCAGCTGTGGCTTTTGAGAAAATATCACGAACCTGAAAACAAAGGACAGAATCAGTGGGCACTAATAAAAAATTTTAAGGTGGAATATGGATATTACAGTTGCAAGTAGAGTCAGTGTTACATGCAATAAGTTGCAGAACGTTATCAATTAGTAATCATCTTGGTGCATCCATGGAAATGAGCAATTTCTGATGTAGATGCCGTGTCAGACTAGGAGCAGGTTAAATTGTAGTACCAGTAGACCAAACAAATTGAACACTATTCCAAATTGAAAAACCACCCAGACCATCTAATGGCCGCCTATGTTTGTTCAAACGATGGTGCAGCTCAGTTTCTGAGAATATTCTAATTTGTTCCCAATAAATTTTCCACATGGCGCTTGACAATATTCATATTTCAATAATGCACATCTTGATAATAGAAGTCGCAGGAAGTGTGTATAAATAAATAAAAGAAAATCCCAGGTTAATAAATTGGAAGTATGAAGACTAAAAAAAATAACCAATCAAAAAGGGGAAGTTCTGGAACAAAATTAAGTAATTTCTCTTACAGCTTGCTCAGAAGCACCAATGTACTTGTTTAACAGCTCAGGTCCTTTTACTGATATAAATCGCAGTGAACAAGCAGCAGCAGCAGCACCAACAATGTGTGTCTTGCCACAGCCAGGAGGGCCATATAATAGAACATTTGACCGCAACCTTAGAGGGGCCCCAGCAAACATATTTGGGAACTTTGAAGGCAGTTCGATCATCTGGCATTGACATAAAGGTGAAAATAATAAACATAAAAAAATTGTATCTGAATTCAAATAGGCGCAGGAAAACATTAAATTGTTAGATGACAATAGCTCTTCTAAGCGCCAACAATTAGCATGTTAATTTTTTTATTGATGTCCAATGACCGATTGTAAACAGAAATCAGCAGCAGCAACTAATATGGTTCAAAACTCTCTATTTAACTAAACAATCAAATGACGTCATCATCTACGGTTTGATGCCATCTATATGCCTGATGTTAGCTATTGCACATCAATTATGGACTCAAAGTTCAAAAAGATAAAAAAAAATCTAAAATAAACAAAATGGTAATTCTATACCAGATAAATTTCATGCAACCTTCTATAGAGGTAATGGTTGCATCACAAATATGGCACAAAGGTGTCTAATATGAATACATATGATAGAAAACCATAAATGACATGTGGAATGGAGGGTTTATTAACAAGAAATGGAAATGCAATCCCACGTAAAGGAGGGTAAAATAACAGAAACTAAGCCATGAACCAAGCAGACAAGGAGATGGACCAGAATGCAACGAATAACGTATCATGGCTAAATAACGGAATGTTGCATTTCTAATAGCACAGCTAACATAGTGGCTTCACATATATAATCATGCGTTGCACCTCTTTTATAGCACTTCGTATGTCCTTAAGACCACCAACATCTTCCCACCCAGAGCGACCACCTTCAGGAGCAGATTTGGTAATGTCACGCATGGCAACAGGAAGGAAACCATCCATTGCCCGAGAAAAATCATCACTGACCAAAGTGGGTGTCTCATGATTTTCTGAAGTATACCGAGAAGGCAAAAAGCGGCCAATGGCAGCATGTATGGTTCTATCCACCAATATTTCCTGATAGTATGAATTGACTCGTCAAAAACTGTAGTTGTAAAGAAAGAGTAATAAAGATCTTTTCACATGCATCATCAAACATATTGCTTCCATAGGAGAAAAAAGAATAGGATAATTATTCCATTTTAAATCAAAAGTGAATAAAATACCAGATCATAGGCATCATAACCATCACACTTGGAAGCTACATCTAGCAAGATACCATTGGCACATTGCAGGGAGCGTCTCTGGATTTCATGCCTCAGCATAGCCTGGCGTTCTGAGGCAGCAGGAGCAGGCAACTGCACATGAAAGTCAAACCGTCCTGGTAGCAATCATTACAATAACAGAATAGGGAATGATTATGTGAATAAAAAAGGAAATTTTAATATTGCAAATTCTTTTAAGACTATTTCTGCATGCATAAAAGAGACAAACCTGAGGAACTAAGTGACTGAGGAATACTCTCAAGAGTCTGCACCGAAGCTATGAAAGCAATCGGACCAATTCTACATGAACTTTTTCTTTTCTCCTGTGTAGTATTAATAACACAAAAACGGAGTTGTCATCACCTTGCCATACTAAGATTCAGAAGTAGAAAGCTAGTGTCTACACAAAAGCACAACTCAACTTGACTAAGCCTTGATCCCTAGTTAATTAGAGTTGGCTATGTTGATTCTCTTTTTCAACATACGATTGTGAACTGCATCCTCAAAAAGTACAGAGGATTAAATCATCTAAAAGGGCTCTTTCCATGTTAGTCTAAGCCTACTTCTAGAGTTATTTGTTCTATTTATGGTCAACCTTTCCAACTTCCAAACTGTGCATCAGTAGATCAATAGCTCATCAAACCATCTCAATCTCTTTTCCGTTGGCATTTCCTTGATAGAGCTCCCCATCTTTTTCCTAAACAGCCATTACAAATTCTATCCATTCTCAAATACTGAAACATTCATCTGACATTCTAATCCTAGAGACTCCCATCTTAGATCTGTGTTGCCTTTTCATTGGTCAATACTTACCATGTATTATAGCCAGAGATTGTTGTACAGTAAATTAAAATGTTTGAGCATGCACATGCACTCATTGAAAAGCTAGGAGGCATAATGAAAGAATAGTTGTCTACTAGATGAGTACATACATCAATGGAAGAAGGGCAAGAAATTCCTTCGCCATTTGATTATTGCACACAATTTTCATAAGCGTTGACCAAAATTATCTACCCAGATTCTATTTTCAGCGACGCACAGCTGTATTATTACTTTTCAAAAAGGTCAGTAACATTCCATAGAACATGCACAAGTATCAAAGTTATCTTAGTCGGTCTTTTTTCTATTGTATGATAATTTTCTCTCTTATATTTCATTTGCAGTTCATGCATCCAAAAGAGGACATGAAATTCAGTCAGAAGATCCAGCTTGGACTAGGCTCCTTAAGCAATATGATAAATATGCATTATCAACAGAACCATCTAAATGGATAGCAATGTGGAATTAGAAAATTGTACAGCTTATACACTTGAAGTCACGATAGTTTCAGTTCAATCATTTGAATGCTCAACGAGCTAACAATGAAGTGAAGTTATTACCCCGTATTCATCCATAATGTCAGTGAGATATTTTGTTAGAGCTACAACAGAGGTTGAAGGTTGAGGTGGTCCTTCTGAGTCAGAAGAGGATGAAATAATTGTATCTAGATCATCAAAGATGATCAGAGATGGTGCATGATCTAAAGCTTCCGATATATAAGCTGAAAGTGCTTGACGAA
Organism: Dalechampia spathulata; assembly: GCA_948192965.1. Classification (NCBI taxonomy): domain Eukaryota; kingdom Viridiplantae; phylum Streptophyta; class Magnoliopsida; order Malpighiales; family Euphorbiaceae; genus Dalechampia; species Dalechampia spathulata. Next base: position 16,738 of record CANYBF013588628.1, read on the forward strand.
CTGTTGAGGCTTTTTCTAGAGCAAGTTTAGAGCAGCCTACAAACACACTGCATCATGTATGTTAGTATTAGTAACATTTCACAACCAATGTATCCTTCCATGGCTTTGACACGATTGCATATGCTCATGAGGACCAATAGAAACCAGATAAAAACAGATAACAGAAAGCAAGTTTGGGATTCACTCACGTATGTGCTAAAAGGTCTTTATGTTCTCCAAGCGATTTTGCAACTGCTCTTGCTAGGATAGTCTTTCCAGAACCCTAATAAAGAAAAAAACCATCTTAAATCATTAAATGAATATCAATTATGTACTGTCTTATTCCTGACAAGTTCAGAGATAGCACTGTATGGTATTAAGGGAACACTGACCAATTTTAAAAAGGATAACAGTAATAATTCTCTGCGCAAGTTGCTGTATAAGGACAACTATTCCTTGCCATGTTAATAAATTACAGATTTCTACCACATGATAGTTTTGTTGCATCAACATGTTCAATCTATGCATTAACACATATTTATGTTCTTATAATGTTTCTTCATTGCACAAGAAGAAAGAATCATGAGGTATATAAAGTAGTTCAATATCTCAAAAACTGGTCATTAAGAAGAACATCAGATGTAGATGCTCTGCAAAATACAGAGTAGATTCATTCCATATATTGCAGTTATCATGTGATGGCATCCACTGTAAGTCCATGACATATAAATATTGTTACTTACAGACACTTTTTCTATGCCAAATATTGAGTAACATATAACATTACAACCACGGAAAGAAACTTACATGAGGTCCATAAATCAGAACATGCCCAGGAAGAGGAAGATTGTACGTGCTAAACAGCAGTTCAGACGTGGGAGACAAGAGTGTCATTGTTCCTGCAATCACATAAAATTGTGCATCAGTAAAACTCAAGACTTTGTAGGAAAAGGAGAAAATATTGTTTGAGCCAGTCATTCATGCAATAAATGTATGTGGTAAGTTTTTCCGGACAAAAAAATGTTGAAGTACCAGAAAACTATAACGTAAACAGAATCTACCTAGTAGGGCTGCAAATGAAATGAACCAAGACAAGTGTAGCTTTACCAAACTCGATGGTTTACCAAATTGTTAACTAGCTAGGACTTGATGGTTTATTATTTATTCAAGCTTGAAGCAAACTCTAACAATTTTTCTTGCATTCCAGGTTAAATGAGTTTACCAAAATATAAATTATAAAATCAATTACAAAATTTATTTAAAAAATTAAACAATTGCCAATAAAATTATAAAATGTTTTAAACAAACTATAATTTTACTTTAGTCATTAAATTCAAACACAAACTTTTGTATCTATACAGGTTATAATACATTATAAAAAAGTCAATTATTAGTACTTAATCAATAAGTTAACTTCGCTCAAAAAACTAATAAATTTGAATTAGCATATATCAAATTGATCTCTTAGCAATTTATAAACAGCTCAACTTATTTGCAACCTTACTCACCATGAGCATTTAGAATGCTGCAAACACATTTTGGTGTCAAGACAAAAACTCACATACGTAAATATAAATATGTTTCAGCACCATATTTGAAGCAAATCTTGAGCAGGAAGATTCTCCATTGCCATCCCAAAATTTCAAATCAAGCGCTTAGATTAACCAATTGTGATGTATGAGTTCCTCACAATGTATGTACTCATTTCATATTAACATATTCAGCATGATTAAAGTTTATCTGACAGCTACAAATAGGGCATAAAAAATTTCAACAAGAAAGACGTACTCTCAATTACATCACTAGCGGTTGTTTCCATCCAGCTCAAAGAAGACAGATTAACACCAATGCCTTTGTCAGAGTTCCTCTCCTTAAGAGCATATAAGGATAATGGATCCTCCAACTTAAGTTTTTGAAACAACTCCAAACCTCCTAAATCGTCCATTTTGCTTTCATGAAAAACAAACTTATATGAGTTAACTGGCCTGTCATGCAGAGAATCCTCAGAAATTGTTAGTATAAAGAGGAACTCAAGATATAAGTAACTAGTGTTGTTTCTATTTTGGGGCAATCCTTTTGAACTGGACATTGTATGCATCTTGACCTCACTATCAGATTCAGAATCAGATCCTTTTACTTCAAAGTGAAGAAGAGTTTCTTTTCCTAATATCAGAGAGTTAGCTTTTGATCCTGCAGTTGAAGCAACAGCATCAAGTTGTGCAAGAAACCAAGCTTGCAAAAGTCTACTTAATCCTTTTCTATGGTCAGGTTGATAAGTGGTCTCTTCATCCCTATTACAAGAAGGGTCATGTGAAAGAGCTGCAAGAATTCTGTCATGAACTGACCAATCTGCAGTGCCCACATAGGTGCCTGAAGCAGTTTCTGAAATCAAGTCTCTTGGTTTTTGGAATCTATCGCTATCTAGCACTTCTAAGTTATTCTTCTCAATACCCTTATCCTGCCCAGGTATCTTAATCTGGCAAGGAGAAAGTGATAGGGAGGCAATATCTTCCTTCAAGTCCATGTTGCATATCTTCACATGAATCCCTGCAGCAAAGAGAGTAGTCTAAGTCAAGAAACTGAACAACAGAAAAGAATATCAAAACCAAATTGCAAAGAAAATGAAACAGAGCAAAACTTAATTTGAATGTTCCTCTGATAAAACTTATGAATATAAATGTAAAGAATGAAACAAAATGATGTCTATTAAATGCTTTGAGCGATAACATACATGAGTGCAAGCTTGCTCTTAAATAGAGACGAAGAGACTGAGCTATCATAAGATGTCCTTTAGCTACTGAGTCTGAAAATAAAATGTGAACAATTGCTTGGCGACATTCTTTCTTGTCAGTTAACAAGTCTTTTTCAGTTTCCTTACGACCAGAAGAGTTTTTTGTTTTCGAAAAATCAGTTTCAGGTGTCCTTGTGGTCTCATTTGATGATAATCGTGGGACAATGGTAACCAACTGAACAGACTCCAATGAAAATTTGGCAGCAGTATCAGGATGCACATAAGCAATGGATGTGAGAACAACACCCAGGTCAACACCTTTGACCTCACTTTTGTGGAACAATCTTCTATCTGAATCCTGAAGACGCAACAATGCTCTTGTAGTATTGAACTCCTTACTAGATGAGTGTAGACCTTGTTTATTCAAATCTGATTTGCGTCTTTTAGAAGCAACTGCAACTTCAGTTCCTGGCACAAGTTGAACTGAGCAAAACCTCAAAGGTCAGCCATAACTACACTAAAAACTATGCAATCAACACAATGTGTGAGAGAAGATGCTAACACTACAAACAAAGAAAATGAGAGCTACAAAGAACATACAAACTTCTCTAAAAAGTCATTTGCAAGCAAATACAGCAGTGAATCTCATAACTTAGTAGCTATTTCACTTATTCACCAATAGATCAAGGGTTCAAAGCATGAAACAATGTCTTTGCAAGATATAAAAAAGATGAGTGCATGAAGCACTTTGTGCTTCAAGCGAACCCCTAGTAGCTCTCTTAGTTTAAAAGTAAAATTTATGGAGGATAATGATGAGATTGAACAAAGGAGCTTCAGGTCATGATGATTTGACAGGAATTGTACGGCCAATAACAGTGCTCAAATGCTAAGCATGAGGAACAATAGTAATTACAACTAATAGCAGCAGCATCATGCTTGATAACTTGAAAGTTATTGAATACAACACAGAAAAAGAGTATAACTGTACAAAGTTGCAGACATCATCTTACCCACCGCTTTCTTGGGGAATGTTGAGACCACATGGAAGGTGATGACGGTCTGACCATGCAGCCACAAAGGAAATCTCATTGCTTCATGAACAATCCTGACCTACGTAGGAAAAGAGTCAGTAAATTCATGATATCTGCTTATGAACGACAATGAAAGATGCATCCCAAACCCAAAGAAAAGCTTTAGGTTGCATCTAGTTTGCTTCCGGCACCTTGATCTTAGTACCAGGTGTAACCAACCATAAACATAAGTTTGAGTTCTCCCTGACTACAAACTAAAAAAGTAAAATGCAAAGCATAAATCCAGGGCTCTTCTCACCCAATGGCCAAAAAAAAAAAGCTCGGACGGTCAACTTGATGTTGATCGCATTTTGAACAACCTATTGGCGAGGCTTTTACAACTCTTAATAATTGTTTTTAAGAAAAAACAACACTACGAAATTCATTGTGTCGTCAAAAATAATACTGCTGTCGATTTTGTGCTACATAGTCAAATTTCGAATTTGGAAGTTGCTAGAACTCAGTTCAGGCATTTAGCGAGGAATGAATCATACCAAAGAAATAAAGAAAAACAGTTCACATCTTTGCGAGATTAAATTTAACTGATTTGTTATTCCTTGTACATGATCTTAATCCAACAAACAAAACCTAAAAATAGAATGTAGTAAAAATATAAAAAAGAAAAGCAAGAAGGAGAGAAAAGTACCTGATTCAAAATAGCAGCTTCAGCTTGCTCAGCATTAAGTTCCAAAACTTCCCAATCATCAGCACTGCTAGGCTCTATAGCCACTAACGTAGCGCTTGCCACATTAGAAACGGCTCTAACTTTAACGGTAATATGATCCGGCAAAGAAATGCAATCCGCAAATTGACTAGCAACCTTCATAAACAAAGAACATCAAAACAAAACTTCATAGAAGAGAACCATAATTGGACAAAAAAAAAAACATAAAATGAATAAGGACAGGAAGTACTTCAATTGCAGAAGAAGAGGAGGAGGTAGCACCAGACCACGCCACAATCCACCGGTCGTCGGCGGTCAAAGAACGGAGCTCCAGAGTGAGGATTTGAGAGTGGAAATCACCGGGTCTGGTGGATTCTAGGGTTTGAATGAGCTGGATAGGCAGAGAAACAAAACAATTCTGAATTCCGGCGACATGTTTTACTTGAAATTCCATGGAGAAATTGGTTGTCGCCGAGGGAAGGGAGCAACAATGGCATAGGAAGGATAGTGTGTTTTATATTTTATATTTAAATTTAATTTAATTAAAATTGATTGATTCATTAGTTAATTAAATTGATTTATGGAATGGCTATTTCAGGAATGAGAATTTCTTCAGGCCCGACTCGTTCTTTACGAACCGGGTGGCGGTTTGAAAATAATTTTAAATTTTATAATTGATTCAATGACTCGACCAAACCAATGACCGGACCGGTCCATGTTTAGCCAACTTTTAATAAGATGGGATAGATTGCGCTTCTCGAGGCTTTATCTTTAACCAACATTTACGTGAGGTGCAACGGCTAGCATTAATGAAATTCATCGTTTACCTTATAGAATATCATAAATATTTTATTATAATTAAATTAAATAAATATTCATTATAAAATGTCAATATTGGAACATGCAATCTCACATCATATAATAGGATGAAGAATTGCAGTCGTAGCAAAGGATATTTGATTTGTTTTCGTGGTAGTTCATATGGTTTTTGCTGCTAAATAACCATTGATAACTTTGCAGTATGGCAGTTCTCGCATAATTTGCTATCCAACAAGGAGCAAGATTGAACAACGTACACAGTGGAAGCTATGGCCTTTGTTTCTGGCAACCATAAGAGGAGAAACAAGGAGCTAACTCAGCATTCATGCAACCAGTAAAGCATCACCACAATGGGAACAGAACTGGTTACGGATAGAGTATATAATTATAGAACTAAAGGAATGATTAAGAATTACAAGGAAGTTGCAAGAAGATCAGATTTCAGATGAGTAGCAACTTTTCTTCTACTGAAAAGTGAAACTTCTGTACTTGGAAAAGTCAGAACAAGCACAACCTCCTTTCAATTGTGATCACTTGCTTTGCTGGTAGAGGATAGGAGTGGTTATAAGAGATATACTATGCAATGATGAAATTCCAGAAACCATCAGAACAAACAGCAACAAAGAGAAACTAAAATTCAACATTACAACATGATGGAATACATCATAATGTAGTGAGTTGCCAAAGCAAAAACATAAAAAGAGTTCTACGGTAGCCAGTCAATGAAGGTTTGCATGGTAGCATCGTTAGAAACTTTAGATTTACAGATAATGGAAAATTGTGGGTTTGTAAATTCCATCACTATGAAATCATATCAGAAATAACAAAGAAATAGCACCATCTTTACTCAAAATAGATGTTATGTCTAAAAGCAAGGACAATGTAAGAACAAAGTGTTGGATAATGTGGAGTTAACTTGAAGACACTACCCATTTAGCTTGCCGCAGGTTATGTGAATGAAGCTGCACCTATTTCATCAAACCCAAAGCCTAGTTCTTCTACATCCTTTCTCCCTTGAAGAGCATCCAACAACTTCGGCACTTGTTCTTTATGTTTCATCACATAATTGGTTAAGAAGTAGTCATCAGTGCATTTAATAATTGATGATAATTTCATTTTACGCTTGATGAAGCCCTTCAGAGACAATACTCCAACAACTGAACACCTAGGGATAATCCTCTTCTCCAAACTGAAATTAAGAATGGCTGGATGTTTAAGAACAACGGCAGGCTGCAAACCCATCTTATTCACGAGAAACTCCATCTTCTCCCTAATTGACTCCGCTGAATAAAGAACACAACCCGGGTGTTTTCTGAAACCGAGAAAATCTCATCTTCAGACAAACCACACCTCGCAAAAGCATCTATTTTGCATTTCCAAGTACTTGCTGACATTTTCAGTTTTGCTACGACTGCAATAGTAAAAGTATACTGCATAGGATCAAATCCCATCTCAACAACTTCCTTGACAGCTCCACTGAACTTGTCAGCATCCATGAAAAACACAACTGGGCATTTATATACAGAACCAGATATTGCAGATTGAGGCATTCCAATCCCTCCTAAGATCGATATATTGGCATTTACATTGTGCACATGAGGAATATTTCTTCTAGCCAAGCGTTTCAGGGTAGCAACTGCTTGGTTGTCAGATTGAAGTAAACTCTTCTTAAGGATATCATAACATGGGATTAAAGATCGCTCCAAGCTCGCATCCAAAAATCGCAGGTTCAAACAGATGGATTTCTATAAATCATTGGTCGAAAATCCTACAGAACGTAAAAAGTTCAGCTTTGGCAAAATTGTTTTATTAACTTGAGACAAAAGCATACGAGGATGCTTTCTGATAATTTGAGAGATGCGGGTATGATCGGTCAGTCCAAGATCTCTGAGAACGCGCAACACAGAATCAGGCCTCTCAGCATTGTCAAAAATTACACGCTTGACGGCAGATCTGGCATCATTTGAGACAACCCACAATCATTAATGAGGTATGAAATTGTAAAAGACCGTTTATCTTGTTCCGGTTTTGAAGAAGAGAAGCATCTAATTGTTAACAAGAATTCTTGAAATGGAAGAATACCCAATTGGGTCATGGAGTTTAACACAGTAATGCGGCTATGCTTAGATGCTGATAGGAATTTTGAACAGTAGAAACCTAACTTCATTTTTGATACTGATAATAAAGCAAACTCACCCAAGTCTACAAGTGCTTACTTTCAAATAAAGGAGTGGAAAGCCAACGCATCCGGAGTTAAACTTACGAATGAAGAACGATTCAAATCAGCTGTGAAATGGAAATTACGTAGACTCGAACTGGAGATGCGATTTTAGACCATGAAACGGGTAAAACCGGGCATGACAGGTGAGGTTGCAAGTACATTTTGGAGAAGGAAAAACCAAAGGAGGAGAAGGAGACGAAGAGGAGGAAAAGGGAAAAGGAAGCGCCGACGGCTACGGGTTCGGGCTTTTAATAGTTTTTTTTTTTTGATTACATTAGTTTTCCCGACTTACGCCGGACTAATCCTAAGCCTCTAAGACCCCACCCCAAGAATCCCAGAGGAGGTAAATCTGGACACTCTCAACCCCTCAGGTTCCTACGTAGCCTGTACACTTCTGCGCACAAGGAGTCATTGCATACTGATTGGTCAGCTCCTTGTACTGATTGGTCAGCAACTGATTGATTTCGCTGGCTCCCCATCTCAGCATCAGGTTCCCAGTCGCCTCAGGTTCCCAGTAGATCCGCCTCAGGTTCCCAGTAACTCCGAGCTCCCACACTGCCGCTGGAAATGAAGCATCCGCAATTGATCCGACCAAAGAGTTTTGAGCATATTAAACAGTGATTTTTGCAGAAACCCTTTTGAAATTGCGAAAC